>ML779499.1:386871-424516 GCA_009831015.1 Picea engelmannii | reverse complement strand
TATGTCGAGACAATATTGCAGAGGTTTAATATGCAGGAATGTAAACCGGTCAAGGTTCCTATTCCCGTTGGTGTAAAGTTATCTGTGGATCAGTGTCCCAAGACACATGAAGAAGAGGAGGACATGTCTCGTGTTCCATATGCAAGTGCAGTTGGCAGTTTGATGTATGAAATGGTCTGTACTAGACCGGACATTGCACATGCAGTGGGAGTTTTGAGCAGGTATATGTCAAAACCAGGGAAGGAGCATTGGAAAACAGTAAAAAGAGTTTTCAGGTATTTGCGTGGCACTGCTAGCTATGGATTGTGCTATGAAGGAAGATCGGAATTGGATAGAGTGGTTGATATACATGTCTTTGTGGATGCAGACTGGGCTGGAGATTTGGATCATAGGAGATCTACAAGTGGGTATGTGTTTAACCTGTTTGGAGGAGAAATAAGTTGGATGAGAAAAAGACAGGCTGTAGTGGCACTTTCAACTACAAAATATGAATACATGGCAACCACTCATGCAAGTAAGGAAGCAATATGGTTACAAATATTGTGTTCAAGTATTGGGTTGGTACAAGAAGCTGTAAGGATAGAGTGTGACAGTCAGAGTGCAATTTTCTTGGTGAAGAACCCTGCTTATCATTCAAAGACAAAGCACATTGATGTTCAATATCACTTTGTGAGAGACATGATTGAAGAAAAGAAAGTATCACTGATGAAGGTGGACACTTTGAAGAATGTTGCAGATTCATTAACAAAATCTATGAGCACTAAGAAGTTCTCTTGGTGTAGAGGATCCATGGGCATTGTTGCCCTGGATTGTTGAATATGTAACCCTGTAACCCCCTGTGTGCAAAGAAAACAACAAGTGGGAGAATGTTGGGTATGTGTTATATTCTTTGCACGAGTAGTAGTGTTTGAGCGCCTACACTGAGCGCGCAGAGGGGGTTAGAGGGGACGACATATTTCCGGGACCACATGATATTAGGTGGTTTTTCCGCACATGGTTTTTTGCCGATGGTTTTCTATTTCCGGTTAAGGAATTAGGATTTTGGACTAATCCAGGTCATTGGGTTAGGGTTTTGGATGCCGCTGGCTCCTATATTTATATTGTATTGTAAACAATGTAAAACAATGTATCAATATAATATATGCTGGTTTTCCCGGTTTGGGTTTCCAGGTGAAAAATCTCTGTGTAATGTTTGTATTTGCCATTGTATCTTTTCTATTCTTTTCTGAATATCAGTTTGCAGTAGATATTGTACAAGGTTAGAATTTACATAAAATAGCTGCACGGAGAGTGTCCCTTGTCCCACAAATAAGGAGGTCTCATACATCAATTTGGTGTTTGGATTGTATTATTATTAATTGAATATAAAAATCTGCAAAAAAAAACTAGTTATAAAATAAAATCATTACTGAAATATATATATTTAGACAAATGTGAACCCAAAACAATGGAATTTGTTATGCAACAATATAACTAAGTACCCCAACATAAAATAATACATAATCATATTTAAAACTAGTATCATAGAATGAAATTTGTCGGTCATATGTAATATACCTATAATTTAATATATATCTTAAACATTAATATTTAATTGTCTACATAATTTATTTGTTGGTTCCTAAGTTTATTTCTCTTTATTTTGGGACACACCTCCCAATGACACATTTCAATGAAGACCTATTATACATAGATGAAACGTGGCAGTGAGGTGGACCTATCCTTGGGTGACATATGTCAATGACATGGACCTACCCTTGACTGACACATGAATGGACAAAGATGGCTGGACAATGACAAGGCATGATGATTGGGTAATGATGTGGTGGTCAAAAATACTTTTTACACAAGCTACGCAGAATTTTATGGCTCTCTCTAATTCATTAAAAAATAACATGGAGATGAAATTTATTTATAAATAAGTCATTAGAACCATCCCACAATGCATGTGGGATAAATAAAGTTGAATTTTCAAATCAAAGGCCCATCTTTCATGAGGATAAATCAATGATGGTTGAGTCTCCATTTTTTGGAGCTCATAACATTTGATCCTGACGTCCGATTTGAGAAAACAAGACCTCGGTGGAAAGGTAAATAGATGAAGAGAAAATTGGAAGTGGTTTTAATGGATGAAATATTAATGATCAGGGCCTAAAAAATAAATTACATTCGGGACTATTTTCGGGCTCGGAAACAAGTTATTTTTGGAAAATTATTTATTTAAAGAAATTTATATACTTCAAAGGTGGTTCATAGATGATGGCACAAATATAAAATATCATATTTACCAAAGGTATTAATTCATTTCAACAAAAGGGACACATAAAAACCTAACTAAAAAATAGTTGCAACAAGACGAAGAAGAGATTACAAAAGAGGAAAGGGGGTAGATTCAAGAGGTTGGCAGTGGGTTGTTAGAGAGTTTGCTATAGGGGTACTTTTGTTGGAAGAAAGTTATACCTTTCCAAATATTTTTGAATCAATCTATTTTTAGTTTTCCTTCATATTCATTTCTTCTCACCTCTTTCAATATTCTTCCATACATTCCCCAAAACATTTCAAGTCTAAAGAAGAAAAATCCACGCTTGTAAAAAGTAGATGCAATTTATTTAAGTTTATGTAATTTTCATTGAAGTCTTGTTGAGACTATTTCAACCATTTTGTTCCATAAGTTTTTAATCTTATTTCATTTGGTATACTACAATCAATTTCTCCCACAAATAACTAATGCATGGCATTACATTAATGTTTTTTCATACTTTGAGTCTAAAGCATGGGATTTCAAATGTATTGTCCATCAAAATAGTTTTTTAGTTGTAATGAAGTGATCATATAAAGTTCTTTGATGACCTGCCCATTTTAATTTTATTTAATCTTACAAAGTCATAGATGATTCTAGGTTCACAACATTTTAAAAGGAAGGAAAAATATCTTTCGAAAGAAAACTATGAACAAATATCTTTCAATTATATTCACTTACTTTTATTTCCATGAATAAGATGACGTGTTTAATGAAAAATATGTTAAGTGAGAGTTATGTTGGAAGATATTTTGGGGATTACTCTTTCACACTCACCCATTGAATTCATATACAACCACAGAAAGAATCCTCCAATATATCAAGAGAGGAGAACCACCTCTATAAAAGGAGGAAAGTCTTTCTCGTTCCCCACAATATTTTATCTCAAATTTTGGTCATTTTCCCTTGGCAGTAAAAACAATCAACATTTTTGGAAACCATATTGGGGAGAACAAAAGGATGGTTTCATAGACCAAAAATAATTGAATGACACAAATAGGTCCAAATCAACCTCAAATACAAATTAGAATGGACGATTAAATAATTATTCAACGTCAACTGCATAATTTAATGAAAAAAAGAAGTCAAGAAGAGCTTGAAAGAACGTGGCAAGTCCTTGTTTGTGAAGTAGAAATTGCAGAGGCTTGAAGACAAAGAAGACAACAATAAATATTTGAGATTTGGAATTGTACAAATGATTTTTGACAATAATCAAAAGGATTTTTAAAAATCAAATTTTGGAATCAATGACAGACGGAGAAGAGAAAAGAAATAAAGGACAAATAATTCCAAGAAGAAGGGTAAGATCTAGTTCTTTGAATTTACATGGAGAGCGACATCAAATGCTTACTCTTACTGAAGGTGTTCTTCCTATTTTTTTTTGGAGATGGGATCATGGATCCAAAATATCATTTGGATCGATTCCTTACCATTTTTACTAATATCTATTCTATTAAGCATGATGATTTCCTGGTGAGACTCTTTCTCCAAACATTAGTTGGTCCATCCTATGATTGGTACCTTTCTCTTCCATAAAACACAATCAATTCTTTTGATGACATGGAATATGTATTCATGGATAATTTTTCTCTGCCTATATCATATCATTAACTCTTGACACAATTTACTCAAATTCATCTCCAAAATATTGAAAGAATCAAATATTTTAATTCAAGTTTTTTCAATACTTTGCATCGAATTCCACAGTATCAGTGCCCAAATGATCCAATTATTTTTGGATGTTATATGAATGAAATTCCTTCAAATTTGAAATATACAATAAGAGAATCATAAATCACAAATTTGGGAGAAGTGATGAGAAGAGTGATTGAAATGGAAGTTTTCATGATAGAAAGTGAAGTTGATCCTGAAATCATTCTTGGTAAACTTCAAAGGAATATGATAGATTTATCATTGTCATCTCAAGTTCCATATACTTAAAGATAAGTTGAAGAGTGAGGGGTTGGAAGAAGAATGTTTTAATATAAACCACCGAATGTAACAAATATCTCTGAAGACACTTAGAAGGCATGCCAAGACACTCATATTACCTAGTTAAAAAGAATCATTAACCGAATGCTAAACGAAATAACTCAGTTACATAGAAATGATGATAAAAGTCCAAGGGAGGAATATGAAATATTTCATTTCCTACACACGACCTCATAAATTATCCAAAAATAAATTAAAATATCAATGATAAATCCCTTAGGACAAGGGCCCCTAGAGATCAAAATCCAAATGTAGTGATATTGAAAGAATATTTTGATCAAATTCCCGAGGAAGAGAATCAAAGACTTGTTTTCCAAGAATATAATAATGAAACTGCTACAAGGGTGCTAGAATCCATGTAAATGGATGTTGATCCATTATTGTTTTCAAAAGGATGCATTGAAGAATATGAATGTAGAGATGAAGATTGAAATTTTCAAGAAAACATTGTCAATACTAGATCCAAAGTAAAAGATTCAAATATTTCTGAATTCCAAAACAAAATAACAAGATCTTTCATATCAAAAGTTGTTTCTCCTCAAAAAAGTGCTAGACATGTAACCTCTTCTCTAGTAAAACAAAATGATGTAAAATGATAAGAATAGATGAATTATAACGTTGTTAATGATTTGAAGGAGTTGCAAATAAATTTTCCATTCTTGGAAATACCACAAAAGAAAAATGATGTCTTGTTCAAAAGGAAAGAAATGGAAGTAATGGAAAATTTCATTGATGTAACAGTTGAAAGAATCAATTGCATTTCATTCATAGGATCATGGATGATGTATTTTGTTGGTTCTTTTTAAAAATCTAATTCTAGAGTAAGAGATTCAAAGATGGTTATTAATCAAGTCTAGAATATGGATACCAAAAAACATTCTCAATCATGGTTGGGAGTAATAAGATGAGTTGGATATGTACATGGCTACAGTGGAAATGTTCTTACACTTGAGAGTATCGTTTCTCTCAAAGTAGCATAGGGTAGGTATGTTTTTGTTGTCTCATGTATATAATATGGTTATGTTAGTGAATTTTTCCAATAAACATTTTTTGGATCAAGGTAGTGGATTGGGATGACACCATATCCCAATGGATGAATGCATATGGTCTTGGTCTGGGTCCTCAGCAACCCACAAGGGGGTCATTATCCCACAGTTGGAGCCAAATGTTCATGTGTTTTCACCGATCAAATATAGATCAAATTGTTTTTGGTCAAACTTGGAAAGTTTCAAATAATCTTCAAATGTTGATCGTGAAGACCCAACAAGTTTCCAATCAACTTCAATTCTCTAGTTCTTCATCATGAAAGTATAAAAGGGATAGTTTCTTTTTTAAATAAAAGATAAGGAAAATAAAAGATACTAAAAGAAGAAATTTTTTTATGTATGTCTTCTCACTAAATATCCCTATGTATCAACTTCATTCAACACTTCAACGCTTTATTCAATATTTCAATTTTCATTTTCCATTTTTCATATCCATTTTCCATTTCCTTTTTCCTTTTCCATTTCCTTTTTTCCATATTTCCATTTTCCATTTTCTATATTTCATATTTCATTTCCATTTCCTTACTTTCACGTAAATCTTTGTCTTGCCTCTCCAACACTTATTCATCTTTCATAACTTACCATGTTTTACTCTTTTACACTAAGTATGTTGGAAATTGTGTTTTCATTGATGTCAAAGGAAGAGCTGGACATGAATAATCATGAATGTCATTGATGTCAAAGGAGATAGACTTTCTGAAACAATGTTGCATGATGCTATTATAAATCTGATCAATGAGATTTCTATGGTGAGGGTTTTCAACATTGTTTGGAAAAACCACAGTATTGCGAATGAATTGTCGATGTTTTAGATCTAGATCAGGATCCATCTTTAGGACAAGAAGCCTGGATTATAATTGAAGAGAAAAGCTTAATATAAATACTAAGGGGAAGGAGAAAATCCTAAGGGTCGGCTAGGGAATTCTAATTCAACAACTCTCTTCTTAATTTTAATCTTGATCTTTTCAAGAGCACGAATTTCATCCAGAGTTTCCCTTCTGTACAGGAAAATAATCTGATCAATGAGATTTTTGTGGTGAGGGTTTTCATCATTGTTCGGAAAAACCATAGTATTGTGAATGAATTATCAATGTTTTGGATCCAGATCAGGATCCATCTTCAGGACAAGAAGCCTGGATTATAATTGAAGAGTGAAGCTTAATATAAATACTAAGGGGAAGGAGAAAATCCTAAGGGTCAGCTAGGGAATTCTAAGTCAGCATCTCTCTTCTTAATTTTAATCCTGAGCTTTTCAAGAGCACGAATTTCGTCCAAAGTTTCCCTTCCATACAGGAAAATAATCTGATCAATGAGATTTTTGTGGTGAGGGTTTTCATCATTTTTCAGAAAAACCATAGTATTGAGAATGAATTGTCGAAGTTTCGGATCCAGAGAAGGATCCATCTTCAGGACAAGAAGCCTAGATTATAATTGAAGAGCGAAGATTAATATAAATACTAAGGGGAAGGAGAAAATACAAAGGGTTGGCTAGGGAATTCTAAGTCAACAACTCTCTTCTTAATTTTAATCTTGAGTTTTTCAAGAGCACAAATTTCATCCAGAGTTTCCCTTCCGTACAGGAAAATAATATGATCAATGAGATTTCTGTGGTGAGGGTTTTCATCATTGTTTGTAAAAACCACATTATTGCAAATGAATTGTTGATGTTTCGGATCCAGATCATGATCCATCTTCAGGACAAGAAGCCTAGATTATAATTGAAGAGTGAAGCTTAATATAAATACTAAGGGGAAGGATAAAATCCTGAGGGTTGGCTAGGGAATTTTAAATCAGCAGCTCTCTTCTTAATTTTAATCCTGAACTTTTCAAGAGCACAAATTTTGTCCAAATTTTCCCTTCCATACAGGAAAATAATCTGATTAATGAGATTTCTGTGGTGAGGGTTTTCATCATTGTTCGAAAAAACCATAGTATTGCGAATGATTTGTCGACATTTCAGATAAGAGCTAAGAGCTAATTTAATATCACTAATGATTTTTCATGTTTATGAGGGAATCCATGTGAAGATGAAGTTAGGCATACTAAAATGACACATCCAAGGATCAAACCTGAACCATACATGACTCTGAGGAAGATAGAGGAAGATTTGTGTTGCAAATCAAACTAGATAAAGCAAGTCATGAAGGTCCCTGCACATCTATATATCTTTGTGTGTTAATTAAATTTTTATGAGATCTCTACTAGGGTGCTTGAAGACCAGGTAGCAAAGGATCAAAGGAAGATCTGGATCGCACTGATTAAATTTTGGTGAAGGTTTTGTGAGAAGAGAAAACATGAAGTTAATGAAGAAAAGGAAAAAGACAATATCTCACATGCACCAGGGAAATTGACTATGACGGGTTTATAATGAACAAGTGAAATATCTTAGCTTGAATGAAAATAAAAGAGCCATGGAACCGTGAGAAAGGAGTTAAATTTTAGTGCCATAATTTTTGTTTGTATGTTAATAATGGACAACTGATATTGAATATTAGATCCATATCTAACTAGATCCATGACCATAAGCACTCCTTCATTTGGATTTTGAAACAAAGGTAAAATAGCTTCGAAGTCATAGCTATCAGAGGAGGAACACTGATAGAGTAATATGTGCTCCAATATAAAGGTATCGAAGAATATTTCATTCCTCTCCTTGATTTGCATGCCAAAAGGAATTCCTAGAGTGTTTGTTTGTATGTTAATAATGGATGGATGAGATTAGATCTTGGATATAGATCTATCCATATTGACGACCAACATTGATCTTTATTCGGAGTTCGAAACAATGGTAAAATACTTTCACAGTTAGGTATTCAGAGTTGAAAGGAATCTGACGAATAGAATTCTGACCAACGGATGAGATCTATTTGGAGGGAAAAAAATCGACGACTCCTGGAAGGACACATAAGAAGCAAGGACAATGCCAAGTTAGCATAGTGACATAGTAGAGTAAGAGGAAGGGATGATGTCATAGGTTTGGAGGCACCACATCATCCAATACACGTGGAAGGAGTCCACATGGAGGAAATGGAAGTGCCATGTCAACACCAAATCAGATACACATATTAGACTTTGCACAATACCACGTATATACCAAGACAGTGCCACAAAATTCGACAAGTGTAACCTAGTGACTGGACCACGTGTCATAAGTAGATTTGGCCATGTACAAAGGTAACTAGAATTCTAACGATGAAGGAAAATCTAAATTAATATGAACTGTTGATCTATCAGAGTTGTTCTTGTTAGCGTGAAACAATTCACCCTTTTATTTACACTCTCAAGAAAAAGTATCAAATAATATTCATTTTTGATACCATCAGATCTTATCGATTGGTTTTCAAAATGTTGGGGAAGTTTCACAGCTCTGATAAGAGGGGTATCGAATTATATTCCTTTTAAATACTGTCAGAGCTTATCAATCAACGTTCAAAATATTGAGAAGTTGTACAAATTTGATGAGAAGGGTATCAAATAATATTCCCTTCCTCGTGAAAAGTGTTATCTCAAGAAAAATAAGAAATCTGGACCATTGGTTGACGTGCGAACAAGATGCGATGACAACTGTAGATCTACATGGGTCCCACCTAGCAATCTTATGAAAGGATTGAGGGACAAAAAATAACCATCGTGCATGTTGAGGTGGTGATATAATGTGGTCCATTTATTTTATATTATGAGTGATCTAGGTGGATATTGGAGGCCACCCACCTATTCAATGGGCTCGAAAAACAATTTTCCATCTTGGTAGTTTTCGATAGTTTTTCGAGTTCCAAACTTCCGGGGCCGTTTTGAGTCCATAAACGACATTGTTTTGGTATTTGGGGCTGAGGTTACTGCCAATAATATTGGATTGGGCTAGTAAAAAATAATTCTTCTCGATTATACCTTTCTAACGATGTATCGAGCGCCCCAAACAGAGATCTCATGCAAAAGTTACGCCCCTGGGAAGTTGACATATCAACTACCCCCATTGGGGCCCGCAAACCTTTTAGATTTTTATCTTCCGTTGTTAGGGTTTAGGATTTTACTTATGTTAAAAAGGCCTTTGGAGCCTCATTGTAACAATAATATTCTTGAAAATATGAGTAGTAGTCACATCTCTTTTGAGATATAAGCTGCCACCATTCTAGCGAGTCGTTCACTCTATAATTTTACAGTCTTTGTACATTTTTGTTCATTAAGAGAAATTGTGTATTACTGTATTTATGTGTTTATGGTTGCATATCTGATATATTTTTTTTATATTATTAGATATATGATATATCTTTGTATATTTATTTGTTATATCTCCACTCTCATTTCATGCCAAAAATAATCCTGATCAGAGAGGACTGTTGGATCCTTCGCAATACTTGTCATCAGAGTGGAAAGGTACTTTGTCGACAAAGGACTTCGAGAATCAATGAAAATCATTGATCAATGATCTAATGGTTTAGGTATTTTTGAGTGTTTCAAAATCCCTATGGTCTTGATGAACATGATCACAGATCGACGGTGGATATTGAATGGAGACCTAGATCTGTCAGTTGCTGAGTGACAAGGCCTATGTTATACTTTTTTTGGATAAGGAACATATCAACGACTGAGATTAAATGTGGCCCAAGGACCATATATGGTGATTTTGATCTATATAAGAGAGATCATAAGGTTATTGTGCATTGTAGTTATGATATGTGGAAATAATCAGATCAATGTTCAAGATCTATTTAAAGACTTAATGAGGCGATGATTGAGCATTGAGGACCAGTGATTGAAATCGTGTGAAGCAGAATGAAAATCAGACTGGTTTTCATGGAGGGTTTATAGCCCAAATTGATGGAGAGTCAATGGACCTAGAGCCGACTTGATGAATACAATTTGGCTTAGAAAAAATGCTTGGTGTATGATGTCGAATATATAATGATTCCTAGATTGTTTTGAATTTGTGTGAGTGTGCGATGAATGTGGTGTGAAGAGGCGTGAGGATAATAGATTCTCTAAGGTCGATAAGAATATGTGTAATCAAGTGAGTAAGATTTATGATTATGAGATTCACAAGTCGAAGAATACATGAGAATAGAAGAAGATAAGATATGAATGTCTCAGGGTGGTTGGGAGGTGCAGGGAAGTTTTGGAATTGTGCAAAACAAAAGTACTAACATAGGGAAACGATTATCTATTGAGAATATTTGAAGAATCACTTGTCATTTTGGAAGCTACAAAAATAGAAAATATGTTTTCTATTGTGTTCAAATGAAGAGATAAATTGACTTCAGGGTGGTAGGGTGGTGCAAGGAAGCAGATTGGTGTCTCCTACAGGTTGGTGCATGCAAACACTGTAGCTCTAGGTTGGTGCCTATAGGAAGAGATGAGTTGGTTCTTAGCCAAGGAGATTGGTGTGTCCTAGAGGTTGGTTCCTGCAAACATTAAAACCAATTTGGTGCTCAACAAAGGGGTTCATGCCTCCTTCCAGTTGATGCTGGTAAATCAGGGAGTTGGAGCTTCCTTCAAGTCAGTGCCTGTAAATCAGGGGGTTGGTGCTTCCTTCAAGTTGGTGCTTCCTATAAATGTAATATTCTGACATATATAAGAAATAATCTCATGGTTTTCTCCCATTTGAGTTTCCACATTAAATCTTTGTGTACTATGTCTTGTGTTATTGATATGGTTAATTTTTTGTATTTCTTATGATTGATTATGTAAAGACTAGTTAAAGTGGTAAAATCTCTCTAATACTTATTCACCCCCCCTCTCAGTATAAATGTATATCATAACAATTTGTTGATGTTTTTAGTAGAATCAGAGAGGTACTTCCACATTGGCATGTGTTTTTCATGTGGAAGCCATCAAGAATCTTCTAGTCTTGTGTTTCCTTTAGTTAAATGGAATTAATTAAAGTAAAATTTATTTATTAGTGAATTGAGTTATTTAAGGAACATGCATAGCATGCAACATGTAATATAAATCTTAAGTTAATGTGAGAAGTAATCTCGGCCATAGATCACTTTGAAGATTAGAAACAAACTGTAATTCATGACTATAAAAGAAAGGCTAGGGTGAAGGAGGAATACACTTGTGTTGAGGGAGTTGACACAGTCGAGACTTTGAGAGGAAGTCACTTTGGTGAGAGACCAAGGTTGAGGATAGAAAAGACATACTTTTGCTAGTGTGAGGAGTGTAGGAGAAAAGAAGGACTTTTGCTTACACTAGAGTGAGGAGATCTCACTGGTTGGGTGAAGAGAGGTAATCCAAGTATTGATGAGAGGGTTAGATCACAGAGGATCATGATTCAAGATCTTGATAGGTGGATAAGGAATTTCATATAGGGGTAATACATGTGAAGAAGGAGAGAGAGAAGAAGCAACCATAGGTGGGTTTCAGAGGACAAAAGCCAAATGGACGAGTAGAGTCATACAAAGATTTTTGTATGGGATTTCCATACATATCTACAGGTTATAATTTAAATAGTCATGGATATCCGTGGGTCATAGAAGGGAAAGTCATGGATGTCTGCAGGTCATAGAAGGGAAATTCATGGATTTCTTGGAAAATGTGCCAAAACAGGTTGTGCAACAACATGTGTTTCCAGGTTTGTTTGCAATGTACAATTCTCTTAGTGGGACATTTTACCTGTTACGAGAGCCCTAATTTGACCTTAATAAAATAATCATTGGGATGGTTTTCCCTTCGGGTATTTTCCAGTGGTTTACCCAAAAATATTGGCGTTCTTATGTGCTTGATTTGATTTCCTTATTTATGCTTCTGTTGCATGTTTAGTTGATTACTTAGATGTGATTTATGTATATAAAGTGATTTTCTTGGAGCTAACTTTTTCATGTTGAGTACAATGGTAAAATATCAACATAGTATTAGTGCAAACCAAGGGTTGAATCCACTTAGGAATATTTGTTCAACATGGTATCAGATTCAAGGCTTTGAAGGAAAGAGGGAGCCTAGTCTCTGAAGGGAGGAAACTAAGATGAAAGATCTTATTGGGTAAATAACCAACATGGGAAATTGAAGGACATATTTAAGGGAAACAGTCGTACAAGTCAATACATGGCTAGTTTCTACAGAGGGTTATCAAATCAAATCTTGAAGATGATGAACACATTGAAGATTGAGGACATGTTAGAAGGGGTAACAAATTTTTAGGAGTGGAAGGAAAGTATTCTTCTTATATTGGAAGAGAATGACCTCAAAGAGTATTTTGAGGGTGTGGTTGCAAGTCCTATTGATTCATAGGAATTGGCAGTTCACAAGAAGAAGGAAGTGAAGGCCAAGTGGGTGTAGCTAGAATTGGTGAAGGATCACTTGATTCCACATATTGTTGAGAAGAAATATGCCAAGGAAATGTATGATGCTTTAGTGAGTCTATACCAAAACAAGAATACATGCAAGTTGCTACATTTGAAGTACCAACTTCAAGTTGTTAGGATGTTTAGTGAGGACAAGGTTGTGAATTATCTTATAAATATTACACATATTCGAGATCATCTTGTAGCGATTGGCGAGACAATACAAGACGTTGAGTTGGCAAATGTAGTGTTGAGAGATCTTCCCAAGTCTTGGGAACCTTTTTTGCATGGGATCTGTGCATGAGATACATTTCCAAGGTTTTATAGACCATGGAATGATTATATTCAGGAGGAGACTTAGTTAGAGTCCATGGATGGTTTGAAGAGTATCCATGATGAGAATTTTTCTCTTGCTAGCCAGACAAGGAAGGGGAAGTTTAACATTATTTATAGTGGAGAGTCGACCACTCAAGATGGAAAGAAGAAGAAGGACATGAGAAAATTCAAGTGATTTGCATGTGACAAGTTTGGACATTATGCAGGGAAATTTACACATAGGAAGAAGGGGGGAAATGAAATGCATTCATAGGTAGTTGCATTGACAAACATTCAATTGGATGCATTTTGCAAGAAGTTTGAACATATAGAGTTCTTACTTATTTCCTAGAATTCCTTGGGCACTATATCAGATGGTGCATGGTTGATATATAGTGGAGACACATGTCATATGAAAAGAGCACAAGAGGTGTTCGAGAGCCTCATAGAGTCTGACACGTAGATGAATGTGGAATTTGGTATGGGGACCAAGCATGCAGTGAAGGGATTTGGAGCAATGCCATTCTGAATGGAGTCGGGAGGCAAATTGAGAGTGCAGGATGTATTATGGATGCCATAACTCAAGAGGATTGTGATCTCAATATCAGTGATTGAGAAGAAGGTATTTGACGTAGTGTTCCAGGATGGAAATGTGTTTATCATGCCCAAAGGATCTAGCTCAGAAAAAGTAGTTGTCTTTGGAGTTAGAGAGAGGAAAATATATAAGCTAAATGGCTAGCCTATGAGACAAATTTCCAATAGCATGGTGAAAGAGAATAGAGAGAAGGTAGTTCTAAAGGTTGAGCAGCTTAGAGGGAGTTAGCCTTCAGATTTAGGTGGGAAGGAGTAGCCTTCCAAGTCAATCAAGAAGGAGTCATGGTATGAGATGGCCATGCAGGATGCTCAAAAGAAAGCAAATGCTAGGAGCAAGTTTAGCATAAGTGAGTCTTTAAAGTCAGGTCAAACCATCATGGCAGGGATAGCTTCTATGCCATAGGGAGTAGCCAATTAGTTGTATTGGAGAGTAGGAATGATAGTGGATCTGGTAGCGAAGATAGAACCAAATCCAGGTGGGAGAAGTACCTTCCCTGCTAAGAAGGAGTTTTGATTTTTTTGGTAGCATCAGACATGTACTTCCACACTGGCATGTGTTTTTCATGTGGAAGTCATCAAGAATATTCTAGTATTATGTTTACTTTAGTTAAAAGAAATTAATTAAAGTAAAATCGTATTTATTAGTGAATTGAGTTATTTAAGGAACATGCATAACATGCAACATGTAATCTAAATATTAAGTGAGTGTGAGAAGTAATCTCAACCATAGATCACTTTGAATATTAGAAATAGATTGTAACTCATTATTATAAAAGCAAGGCTAGGGTGAAGGAGGAAGACAATTGTGTTGAGGGAGTCGACACATGTTGGCCCTCGAACAAGTTTTGAGGAAACCTTGGTCAGAGTTGGCCCACTTTTGGACTTTAACACATTGGTCAAGGAAGGAGTGCCCAGGTGGAGCTGAGATCGCGGATATCACTTATTTTGTGGGATATGTGAACCCAATAAGGGGTTCTTTATGGTTTTTTTAATGGGTTATGGGATGTTGGCCCATGGGGCTTTCCCATGTTTGGCCCTATTGTAAGGGTTTGTAAAAGTATAAATAAAATTAGAATTTATGGTAGAAGTAGTAGTCTTTGGAGCTAAGTGAAAATTGTCTGAGTGGCTTTGTTCAAGGGAATGAATGTGTGTTAAGGATTTGTGCTTGATAGAGAGTAGCTTTGTGCCTTGATCTAGTTTTTGGAAGGAGGATCTAGTGCTCAGTGCACAGATCTCATGTCTGGTGCGAAGCTCGACTCTGTGTCTTAGTGCACAGGAGTAACTGAATGTAAGAGTTTGACGAATAATAAAGAGGCGAAGTGGTTGGTGGGCGTATCCCCATATTGGGGTAAACCACATACATCTGTTGTCTTATGGTTTTCTTTGTGCAATTATTATCTCTATTATGTTTTTCTTAGTTCTTAGATTAGATATGTAATGGATATATAAATGTTTCTTTAATGATTTTCTTATGTTAAAATGCTAGATCTGATTCATAGTGCTAAGTGCTAAGTGTTTTAAGTGCATGATATTTTGTTATTACTGCGCTAGAACTATCTTAGATTATGTTCTATGATGTACATAAGGTTAATGAACTAAAGTATGTCACTTCCTAAGAGTTAACATAATACCCTGCGAAGTGTTATTCTCACAGATCTGTGTCCCATCTTGGTTATAGACACCTGTGTCCAGTAACCCCCCCTACTTTTACCTTGGGTGAGACTTCGCCTGGCTCGCATGTGTTTCTGAAAGGGTCGGTAGTTGGGGTTTTGTTGGTGCATTGTTAAACATTGAACTCTGGGTCTTCCCCTATGCCAACAAATGGTTCTATTGTTGAGACCTGAAACTGTGATTGTTGGGAACTGAAGTAAAGAAAAAGAGAAGCTCGGTGTGTAGATCTGCTGCTAAAGTGCGCAGTACTCTACTTGACTTGCAAATCTTTGTGCTAAGAAAAAAATCTGATTTGAAGAAAGAGGTAAGATCCAAAAAGAGGTAAAACTTTGTGCTTTGACAAGATTAAGATAAGTGAAAATTTTTGTTTCGAAAGCATGAACCTAAGTATGTTTAATAGATTTTGTCCTAGTTTGAAGGCTAGGACATAGTTGAAAGAAATATTTGATTTGAGTAAATTTAATGGAAATGAAGAAAGATATGTTAATCCTATGCATAGAAAGAGTTCTTGGACTAATAAATGGATGCAGGAACCTAGAAAGAATTTTTGCAGACTGTAGGTCCAACACTATGATCCTAGTGCGTAGTACAGAAGAAATTGGGGAACATTTAAAATAAAAACAGGATTGACATTGTGTTATAACTATAGATGACTGAGACATCTTGCTAAGGAATGCCCTGGCACAGGTCCTATTTTCCTTTGTTGTAAGATTATTGGTCATGAGATTGAGGATTGTCTAAAGATGATTGCTAAATTTTAACGAATGAACATAAGACAAGAAAACTATGAAGGAAGTCAAGAGACCAGGGACATATTAGAAAGTCATAAAGAGAAAGAATCAGAGAAATTTAAAACTACATTAGTACAATTGAAAGAAATGATGGGTGTTCACAAAGATGTCATTTTACCAGAGATCCTGAAACTAAAACAATGCATAAGTGAAAGAATAGAAGACTTCGACATAGACTATGTCTGGGATGAAGAAACACAAGTGAATATTATGACAGAAGAAACTTGGAAAATTTTGGGAAAACCTATTGTGATACCTTTGTTGGGAAGGATAGGCTTGTTTAAGGGAAAGATGATAACCCTATGTGGAAGTGTTACTAATGTACCTATTATTGTTCATGGAACATTGACTGAAGAGGAATTTGAAGTCATTAAGTTTATTGGGGAGAATGCCCCTTTCCCACTTTTACAAGGTAAGCGTTGGATTGAGAAGGATTAGATCAGAAGGAAAGCAGAGGAAGAAGCTACATAAAAGAAAAAGAAATCACTAAGGGATTTCATAGCTAGGAAAATAGATCAACTAATAGAAGAATGAGAGGATAAGTCGAAGATACATAAAAAGGTAACAACGTAGGAGGGATAGAAGGAAAGAGAATTAGTTTTCAAGGTTGAAAGAATGCAAGAAGGCTTGAGAAAACTATCTATGTCCACTCAGGATGTGTTAAGAAAAAGCATATTAACTTCAAACCCTTTGAGGGCACCTCAATAGTGAGAAGTCACTACGCTAGGAGAAAATAAGAATAAGAATGGAAAGAGGATTCCATAAACTGTTAGAGAAACACATATCAGAGGGAAGAAGGAAAGGAAGAACAATAAAAAGAAAACTAAGTTGGAAAATCTACAAGAAGCTACAGAGACAAGATCGAAGACTTCATAGAATGGAACCTAGCAGGAGTTAGGTTCACAATATTTGAACCTCACTGGAACAATAGGACCACGCAGAATGGGACTCCTCCCTGGCGAAGTTATATGACCGTTAGAGGCACCCTAACCGTTAGAATGACACTCTAGAATGGTTAGAAAATACATTTATGGGTTGATGGACCGCTTTTGGACATTGAGACCATGCCATAATGGACAAATTTACATTGATGAAGGCATTTCCTGGCTGTTGGAAGATCCGTTACAATAACCCACTTATTTAACTCGTCCGTTGTTGCACTGGGACCACTTTTTTTTACTTGTGATTGACTGAGATAAACAGATAAATTTCCAAGTGTCGAGATGTGTCATTTGAAACTAGACCCCACCTGTCCATTTGCCTACCCCGCCTGTCTGTTTTCATACCCCGCCTGTTTGTTAAAAATAGAAAGTAAAGGCAAACCTAGTGAATTAGAGAAGTCTGTCGAGGAGGTACTTAAGAAGCTAATGACCGACAAACCGATATATGAAGGTGTCCAGGTGTCGTTGAATAGGGGACAACAGGTTTCGCCTTCGACTAGACGTTGTTCTTCTCGTGTCAACCCTAGAACTGAATAGCGAAGTAACCACTGCAACGATCTGGATAATAAGAAGAAAATCCTATCGATCATACCTGAGTATATCCCACCTTTAGCTGGCGCTATTAACCATGACAAAATCCCCTGAGACTTTGAGTACATTGTGTTCATTGTGTACATTCTTAAAGGAATACGCGTAGTCGAGAGTTAGTTAGGACAGATTCTACTACTGAAGAACAATGACTTCAACTTGGGAGATCGAAAGAACTACGCCATGTTGGTGCCCCACCACTATCTCACAAAGAAAACAAAAAATAAGCCTCGCCTCATCTCACAGCCATGGATTAAGGAGTTGGCGGACTCCACCATGCTGAATGTGATAAAGATCCCGCATTTTGGCTGCCACTAGGAGGTTAACGCTTGCATTAAACTACTCTTGTCATGCTATCATGGAGGATACATGTGGCTCAATCGAAGGATTACTGTGGATTTGACATTGATCCACCAGATGATAGGCTTAAGTGTGAAGGGTCCTGATCCTCAACAGTTTTATCCAGGGAAGGATTCATACCATTCCTTGGCACAATGCATCAAGGAAGCTTATGAAGAAGTCAAAAAAGGAAAGCAAGGTTACAAGGTAGCCTCTATATAGGATGGCGCAGTGCGCCTCACTTGCCAACTCATAGCTGGAAAGATAGTAAGGAAGAAACTCCCCACACAGGTCACTGGGTTCATGGTGGACCTCATAGGAAAATGTGTGGAGGGAATGAAAATGAAATGGGCGAGCTACCTCGTCAATGAGTTGGAGAAGGATTTCCATGAAGCCCAGGATTTGTGATATGAATTCCATTACAACTTGTTGATCATTTTGATCACATTTGTCGCTTAAAATTCCTGAAGGAGCCACCTTCCCAAAGATCAAAAACTCAGAGCCATTGGCTGCTCGATTTTAAACCCTATGGTATACCAACGACATGACAAAGCAGTGGAAGTCGAATGAAGTGTTTCATGCATACTATCAAAAATTAAAGGTTTCCATTGAATCATTTTCGTGCATGTGATCATGCACCCTACACCAGTACAAACCAATAGAAAAGTTCCATGCAGATCCGCATTTCATCTACATCATTGTGCATTGAGATGAGAATTAGGAATATTTATAGTTGTACTACAAGCTAATAGATGAAGACATGGAGTAGATTACAAAGGAATGTCTGAAGTAATTTCTTGTACATGTCGCTGATGCAGAACTCTCTGACACTAACACCATAGGAAGCCCCATAGTCACCCAAGTCAAGTATGTCAAAATTTCTAGTGGGATGAAAAAGAAGAAGAAGTGGGAGGAAGTCCAGGATATAAAGAGCGATGAATAGGACAATTCTTCTAAAGATAATGGGTCTGGATCACCAGGAGGAGGATGAGAAGATGAAGCCGAAGGATAGGGAGGAGGAGATTAAAGAGAAGAAGAACAAGGAGGAGGTGAAGCTACACCACTGGAATATCCCCCTGTTGGGACAGTCACACCTCAGAAGAAGAAGGTTTCTCTGAAGAAACCCTTAGCAAGGAATAATATGTGTGCTAATAAACCCCAGTTGGAGGCCACTCTCACTGAGGACGATATCAGTTTGGTCCATGGAGCTATGGAGGACACTTCCGAGGACATATTGTAGAGATATGGAGAGAAGAAGGAGGAATGATATGGAATGATCAAGAGGGAACTTAAGGAAGTACACCAAGCTATTCATTTGGCCCACGCAGTACCCACTGCGCCTTCCTCGTCATAGACTATAGAATTGGGAGATGAACCAACCCAATTGAGAAGACTCATGTATGCAACAGAAGCCCGATTCTAGAGAATCCATGAAGAGAAGCCTATAGAATCCTTGAAGCAGGAGAAATGTAAATTCCTATCACAATTATGAGCAACACAGGATAATTTAGCAGCCCAGGAAAGCAAGAAAGCAGAGCTTCAGGCAAAGCTCTAGGAGGAAAAATCCCAGCTACAGAGAGAAAAGGAGCAACTGCTCGCAGAGCAAGCCATGGTCAAAGAAGTGGTGAGTAAAGCATGTTGCTCTGTACCAAGATTGGTACAGGAGGACCAGGATTCGGTCGAAGAACAAGTGGTGAAGCTCGCTGAGACCCTCCAACATCTTCAGGGTAGGATAATAGATTTGGAGGCCCAAATAGCACTGATCACCCCGTAGGAGGTGCATGACCAGAGGGAGGAGACTGCTAAGAGAACACTAATAAGGATAAGAACCCTCGCCTCAAAATGCAAAAAACTGAGTGATAGAAGCACATAGACATATGAACACCTCATCGAGGATCCATAGCTAAGGAAGCTGGAAGCGCAGTTACATGAGGCACAACAACAAACATTTTATGTGCAGGCACAGATGAAGCTTCTCACTGCGGTAGAAAGAATGAAGATATCCTAGGAGTAGCGCGTAGTACAAAAATAGATCACTACCCTCCAAAGTAGGCTAATGGAAGTGATGTAGAAGCCACAAACTATGTAGGATGAAGCATGCAAGGTGTTCGAAGAGATTGATGGATAGGGATCGCAATTGGATCAAGTGGTTGCAACAAAAGAATAGTGCCTGGAAGGGCCTGTTACAGAGAAAATGATCCAAGAGCCTGATGAGCAGGAGGCTCAGGTGAAGAAGTAAGTTAAGGTAGCTTGAGTTAATCTCGAGGCCCTCAAAGCAGCATTGTACGCACCTGAGTGACTCGGGATGAGTCACAATTAAGTGTTGGCGACCTGTTAGCCCTCGACCAAGTTTTGAGAAAACCTTGTTCATAGTTGGCCCACTTTTGGAATTTGACACATTGGTCGAGGAAGGAGCACCCAAACGGAGCTGAGATCACGGATCTCACTTATTTTTTGGGCTATGTGGACCCAATAAGGGGTTGTTTAGGGTTTTTGTAATGAATTTATGGGATGTCGTCCCATGGGGTTTTCCCATGTTTGGCCCTATTGTAAGGGTTTGTAAAAGTATAAATAAAATAAGAATGTATGGTAGAAGTAGTAGTCTTTGGATCTAAGTGAAAATGGTCCAAGTGGATTTGTGTAAGGGAATGAATGTGTGTTAAGTCTTTGTTCGTGATAGAGAGTGGCTTTGTGCATTGATTTAGTTTTTGGAAGGAGGATCTAGTGCTTAGTGGGAAAATCTCCTATCTAGTGCGAAGCTTGACTCTGTGGATTAGTGCACAAGAGTGATTAAATGTAAGAGATTGGTGAATAATAAAGAGGCGAAGAGGTTGGTGGAAGTAGCTTCACACTGGGGTGAACCACATACATCTTGTGTCTTATTATTTTCTTATGCAATGATTATCTCTGTTATGTTTTTCTTAGTTCTTACATTAGATATGTAATGGATATATAAATGCTTCTTTAATGATTTTCTTATGTTAAAATTCTAGATCCGATTCACAATGCTAAGTGCTTAGTGTTTTAGGTGCATAATCTTTTGTTATTACTGCACTAGAACTATCTTAGAATATGTTTTGCGATGTCCATAAGGTTAATGAACTAATGTCACTTCCTAAGCGTTAAAAAAATACCCTGCGAAGTGTTATTCTCATAGATCTGTGTCCCATCTTGGTTACAGACACCTGCATCCTATAACCCCCCCTGCTTCTACCTCGGGTGAGAATTCGCCTGCCTTGCAGGTGTTTTCAAAAGGGCCGGTAGTTGAGGTTTTTTTGGTGCGTTGTTAAGCATTGAACCCTGGGTCTTCCCCTGTGCCAACAACACAGTCGACACTTTGAGATGAAGTCACTTTGGTGAGAGACCAAGGTTGAAGATAGAAAAGAAGGAATTACATAGTGTTAGGAGTGTAGGAGAAAAGAAGGAAATTTTTCTTACACTAGAGTGAGGAGATCTCACTGGTTGGGTGAAGAGAGTTCATCCAAGTATTGATGAGAGGGTTGGATCACAAAGGATCATGATTCAAGATATTGATAGGTGGAGAAGGAATTTCATCTAGAGGTCATGCAGGTTAATAAGGAGAGAGAGAAAAAACATCTACAGGTAGTTTTGAGAGGATAGAAGACACAAAGAAGAGAATAGACTTACGGAGCTTTCCATATAGGCTTTTTGAAAATATATGTGGGTCATAGTTTATACATTTTCAAATATATGCGGGTCATGGAAGAGAAAGTCATGGATCAAAGAAGGGTAACTCGTATATTTATCTAGAAACATGTCAGAACAGGTCGTATAACAACACATGCATTTCCAAGTTTGTCTGTAGTGTATAATTCTCCTAGTGGGCCATTTTCCCTATTACGAGAGCCCTGATTTGACCTTAATAAAATAATCATTGGACTAGTTTTGCCTCCAGGGTTTTTCTAGAGGTTTTCCCAAAAATCTTGGTGTTCTTATGCGTTTGATTTGGTTTCCTTGTTTATGCTTCTGCTGGATGTTTAGTTGATTACTAAGTTGTGATTTTAGTAGATAAAGTGATTTTGTTTGAACTAATTATCGGTTGTTGAGTAGAGTGGTAAAATATCAACATGGTATTAGTGCATACCAAGGGTTGAATCCACTCAAGAATATTTTTCAACACATTTGGTATCAAAGAAGGTACTTCAGAATCAGTCTAACCACTGGAAGGTAGATCATGGAGTGCACAGATAATGGAACACCAATATTTGATAGTCAGAACTATGAGATGTGGAATATAAGGATGAAAATATTTTTTCCGGCACATGTGTTTGACATTTGGAAATCAGTTGTTACATGACACACCACTTCAAAGAAAAATTCAAAGACTACAACCAATAAGGAGTTAAGAAGGAACAACAAAATAGAAATGGATTCCATCCTAGATGCATTACCGGACTCAGTGAAATTTTAAGTGGGATAGTGCACTCCAACCAAAGAGATATGGGACAAGATACAAGATATTCACGCAAAGAAAGGAGCCCTAGACATGTGAAAACACAAAGGTGAGTCATTTTTCTTTAATTGTGAACAAGTAGGACACCTTGAAACTGAATGTTCCTATTCAAAAATTGGAAAAAAACAATGATCAACATGATTCCATAAATGATGAAAGTGTGAAGAAAAGAAAGTCTCACAAGAAGGTGGAGAATATATATGCCAATAAGGAAAATATTTATTTTTATAACAGTGATAATGAAGAAGAATACAATCATGAGATTGAGGCTCAAGTGAACCTTGAAGCATAACTCATATGTGCCTTAGTATAAATTGATAGACTCAAAGAAAAGAACAGAAATTTGAAAGGTGAATTGCCAAAGAATAAATATGAGACAATTCAACATAGAGGAGAACCTATCTGTGATCAATATGAAATCAAAAATCTTAGAGGAGAGAATATTTTACTAAAGGAGGAGTTATGAATATTTGAAGAGAAGAAAAAAATAGTTGAAGTCCAACTTGAAGAGGAAAAAGCAACAAATGAATAACAGAAAGACAACAAAAAGAAAAGGGTCAATGTTGTGAGATACTTGAAGCAAAAACTTCCTTTCTAAGGAAGGAATTAGAAAATACAAAAAGGATAGAAGAAACAATGAAAAACCATGTAAATGAGAAAGAAAATATCTATGATTTTCAAGAAGATGAAATTGGTTACTTAAATAAAGAATTGGAGAAGTTAAGCTTGAAAAACATGGAAATTGAAGTAGAACTCTCAAAGTTAAGAAAGGAGAACCAGTTACTGAAAAGTCAGCTGCAAAAATCTCAATAAGATAATCAAAATTCAAACAAACAAATGGTAGAAATAATTAAAGAAACAGGAAGGATCATCGATGAACAAAAAAAACTACTAAAAGAAAAGGAATAATACTGTCAAAAGAAATAACTTGAGATCCTTTCACTAAGAGAATTTAAAAAGACAGTTGCCACAAACTTGAATTTTGAGAAGAGATCATCAACCTTATAATACATCCTCAATCAAAAAATATCTCTCAGTGACAAGACAGGTATTGAGTATGACCATAAGAAAAAACACATTGAAGAAGAAAAAAGGTTTGAACCACAAAGAAAGATTGAATAAAGACCTAAAATGCATACAAATGGCTCAAAGGATTCCAATGGCAGAGAAAACAAACATGATCAATCAAGACATGACAAGAAATAATCAGAGAGACATTTATTTTAAAGAAGACCTTATGCTCCTAGGTATCGAAGCTTTTTTCCTGGTTATTGTTTTTCCTGCAACAATTTTGGACATAATGCTATAGGATGTAAAGTTTATGCAAGAAATAATCAAGTAAGGAATAGAGGTATATACAATAATGTTGAATGTTACAAATTCCACGAATATGGAAACATGGCACAAGATTGTAGAAGCAACATGACAAAACCTTCTAGACCAAGATATAAAAAGGTATGGAAGAGAAAACAATAAAGGGGAAATGAGGAAGAATGTGAACACGTTTGGTATGCACAAAACAAAGATCAGAATGTCATCATCAAACAAAATAAAGAAACTACAAAAGTTTGGAAGAGGAAACAAAAAGAAGAAGAAAGTGCATCCATGTTGGTGCAGAATGCACTCCTAGCACAAAATGAAATCTCAAGTCACATAATCAGTGGAACAAATTTTATAAAAAGTATGATCATGGAAATGGATACATACAGTAATAGGGTCGTTCCTTTGAATGGCAATCAAAACAAAGAATAAAAATTGCTTCCTGAAGATATATTTGAAGAGAACTTGATAAGAGAGGTGGAAAATCCTGATGGTTCTAACAGTGAGGAGACTCATTTGAAAAGGACGGGACATGAAGGAGAGGACCATGAAATTTATAGAAAAGTTGTCATGAAGGAAAATGAACTAGTCCTAAATGATGGAAGGATAATTTTAATTAGAGAAATAAGGTAGTGATTGCATCCATGTAACACCCCGGGTTTTGAATCCTCATTTTAAATAAAGTATTGTTACAATGTTGAGAGGCTAGAGTGCCCAAACAATTATTAAAAGGCCGATGTGCCAAAGAAATGTATTTTTTTTTATCATTATTAATAATAAATACATCGTTGGATGCTAGACGGAAAAGGACTAGAGTTATAGGGGGTTATGATTACACAAGCCAGGGGGCTATGATTCCACAAGAGAGGGGGCTTGAGGGGATAAATGTTTATTCCTATTTTAATTACCCTTTTGTCTATGGGAGTGGATTAGTTATGTGAGCTTCTTGGGGAAGGCCAGGAGGTTCTTGATTCCCCACGAAAATATTTAAACATGTTCCTGGTCTGATTAGGGGGTTGGATCGTTTTCTCCTTCACTTCTTCTTTAATTCCATTCTTTCCCTCATGCATTCATTCACTGATTGTTCATTGTTTCGCACCTTAGGTGGTGTTGGCCCTTGGTCATGTACTAAGGAAGAAAGAAAAGATTAAAGAAGAAGAAAGACAAAGTATGAAGTGCATGGAAGGCACATAAATCGAGGAGGGGTTGAATTGGTTAAAGAAGCATAAAAGTAGGAGAAAAGTAAGGGAAATCAATCCATTGGAAGAGAAGATCAAGGAAAACAAAGCAACAAAGAGGATATATCATGGACAAGTCAACAAGCGGAAGATGACTGATCCGAATTATTTTTGGCACAAAATGAGAGCGGATATATAATAAAGAAATGCACAGAGATATCACATATATTCAATAATATAATAGAAATGTATCAGAGATGCAACCATAAACACAGATATACAGTAATACATGATTTATATTAATGAAAGAAATGTAGAGAGACTGTAAAAATATAGAGTGAAAGACTCGCTAGAATGGTGGCAACTTATCTTTGAGAAGAGATGTGATGGCTACTCGCATTCACAAGAAGATGATTAAAATGAGGCTCTGAAGGCCTTTTTACAATAAACAGGAATGCCAAAAACCCTAGACATCCAAAAACCTAACCCTAGGAGATAAAGTGTCAAAATTCATGTGGGCCCCGTTTGGGTAAGTTAGTACATCAACTTCTCGAGGTCGTAACTTTTGCATACGATCTCCATTTTAGGCACATGATAGACCGTTGGAAAGGTATCATCGAGGAGATTAATTTTGGAGGAAATATTGAAGGAACCTCAATATTCCTCCCCGTTTTCCCAAAAAACGTCGTTTAGGGCCTCAAAATGGCCCTGGAAGTTAAAAACTGCTAAAAATAGTAAATTACCAAAATTTTCAAAAAATTGTTTTGAGATAGTTGGAAAAGGTGGTTGACCACCGATATCCACATGGATCAATCCTCCCTCCTTAGGAAGAAATGGTCTCCATTGCGTTGAGTGCCCAGGGGAGAGGAAAAAATGTTTGCTGAATCTGAATCTTGGTGAGCTTCTTGCCTTGTTGGAGACATCACACTGCTCAGTTTGTGGAAGTCTGTCACGAACCTGTTGAGGCTAAGGCTATTCAACAAGTCAAGATACATGGGAGGACAATGTGCATAAGGAATATTTATGCTTTTCTGCAACCTTGTCGACCTACTTCTGTTGGATAGAAGATGCTTGGGGCGAGGCTGTAGTGGTTGCAGTGTCTTTATGCTCCCCTTTTGAAAATATTATGAAGAAGTTGAATTTTGCAGTATGAGATACTACCTTGCGACAATGTTTAAGTGGAAAAATAGTCGAAAGTACCTCTGGTATTTTGTAGATATGACCCCCTAAAGAAACAATGACACTACGGGGTTGAGACTCATAAACAACATGGCATCTCCACATATATGGTTGGCCCAAGAGAACATCACAAAAATCTAGCAGGGAAACATCACATAATACCTCATCCTTTAAGGGATTGATGTCATATGACAATCGACATTGTTGGTTGACACGAAGATCTCGTCCTTGGAGAAGCCACCCAATGTTGTATGCCTGCAGGTGTGGTGTTGTCGACAATCCCAACTGTTTGACGACCTCTGCTGAGATGACATTCTTCTGGCTTCTGCTATCAACAATAAAATGCAGCGGGGTCCCCTTCACCCACATCCATGAATGAAAAATATGATCTCCCTCTTCAGGATCTGTTGGTTCTTCTGGTTGAGGTGCTACAGTTTCAACAATAGCAGTGGGGTCTGTGTCAATGATATGTCCTTTACCAGTATTTTCATAATCGGATTTTGAATCAGGGTTCGCCTCCTTGTCTTTGATCTCGACCACCAATGACTATTTTGAGCGACATTCATCAGTGTTGTGCCAAGGGATTTTGTGGAAATCGCACCATTTTCTAGTTTCCTTCTTTGTCTTCCCATGACCCTTCTTTTCCTATGGCTTGGACTAGTTTTCAGGAGATTGTTTGTTAGGGCCCTCTTTGTCATACTTTGGTTGTTGTGGATTTGCAGACCCAAATTCCTTTTTTTTCTGGTGCTTAAATTTCTGCTCAATTTTAACAACATATCGATAAGCAACACCAAGTGATGAGATGTCCAGAAAATCCATTTAAGTTTGGATGTATCTGTGTATATCCCCATGGTATTTCAAAACTAAATGTCGTTCGGAGTCTTTGATACCCATCTTGGTGCGCAAGGTATGGAAGGTATTGGTGAAATTCATAACTTCTTGGCCCCTCTCTTGTCACAGTATGTTCCATATCATGCACTGGTCCTCATAGCTGCCAACAGGGTAATATTGTTCCTTTACCGCATCCACAAAAAAATCCCAAGTGGGCTCGACCCCATATATTCCAGACTCCTCTGTGGAACTTTTCTCCCAGTAAGTTTCCCACCAATGTTTGACATGGGGGAGATCTTTAAGGAGTGCGAAGGAGATCTTTTCCCTGCCGAAAAAATGGTGAACAAAGAAATAACCATCTAGCATATTTAACCATTTGTCTAGGGCATCCGCATCTATCTGACCTTCAAATATGGGAATATCAAAATTAACCTGTACCTTGAAAGGAGAGGTTCTTCAAAAGTGGTTGTTTGATGAATATGTGTATGTTGCTATCGATAGGCATTGAAGGATGTGGGGAAAATTCTCCATCATTTTGTCCCTTTGTCGCGTGACAGCTTGCTCAAGCAACAGATTTATAGGATTGTCTGCTCCGTCATTTTTATTTTCTTCCTCCATGGAGGGTTTCTTGGGCATGTGAGAGAGATTTTCTTCAAGAGAGACAATCTCGAGACCCAACTTACTATACTCGAACCTCGTTGGGGACATGCACTAAAAAATGATCAAGAGCAGCCTGCTCTGATACCACTGATCCAGATTATTTTTGGCATGAAATGAGAGCGGAGATATAATAAAGAAATGCACAGAGATATCATAGATATTCAATAATATAACATAAATGTATCAGATATGCAACTATAAACACATATATATAGTAATACATGATTTCTATTAATGAAAGAAATGTACAGAGACTGTAAAAATACAGAGTGAAAGACTCGCTAGAATGGTGGCAGCTTATCTCTAACAAGAGATGTGACGGCTACTCGCATTCGCAAGAAGATGATTACAATGAGGCCTTGAAGGAAGCTTTACAATAAACAAGAATGCCAAAAACCCTAGACATCCAAAAACCTAACCCTAAGAGATGAAGCGCCAAAAGTCACATGGGCCTCATTTGGGTAAATTAGTACATCAACTTCCCGGGGTCGTAACTTTTGCATACGATCTTCGTTTTAGGTGCATCATAGCCCATTGGAAATGTATCGTCAAGGAGATTCATTTTGGAGGAAATATTGAAGGAAATTCCATAGTTCTCTCCATTTTCCCAAAAATGTCGTTTAAGGCCTCAAAATGGCCTTAGAAGTTAAAAACTGCTAAAAATAGTAAATTACCAAAATTGTCAGAAAACTATTTTGAGCCAATTGGAAAAGGTGGGTGGCCACCAATATCCACCTGGATAAAGGAAACCAAGGGGTTCTTTGGAGAAACTCATGGAGAAGAAGGAGGAATAGGTCGACAAAGACCTTAAAATGTGGGTTTCGACACCTAGGCTTCGGTCTAGAGTTGTCTAAGAGTCATGGAATGTATAAAAATAGGTCTAGAAGAGTGGAGAGGGGTTGGTGGTAGCACTATTGAGATATATAAGTGTTTCTATTATAGATAATTCTTGTATTCTAGATCTTCAATTGAGTGCAAAGATGAACCCTATAGCTGGGTGTGCAAGGAGGGGAAACAAAGAGGAAGAGAGAGAAGGATTTGTAGCTAAGTGCACAGATAGAACTGTATGTTTTAATCTATTATATCAAGAAACACATTTTTGTGGATGTATCCCTAGGGAGAGGGTGAACCGCGTAAATCCTTTTTTTCTTTATGGTTGATGTTTTGTTATTTTCTATCTATTATACTGCTATTGCATGGTTATGTTCACCATTAAATACAGGAGGTATAAACTAACTTTGTGAGGCTAGGTATAAGACTGTTAAAAAACCTCTAGGTTATATTGAATTGTTTTTCTGGAATCATTTTGCATTTCCCCTGGTTGTAGACACTTTTGTCTTGCAACCCCCCTTATTGCTACTTCGGGTGAGACTTCATCTGCTTTGTAGGTGTTGTTGAAAGGGCCAATAGTTAGGTTTTGTTGGTGCAATGTTAAGAGTTGAACCTTGGGTGTTCCCTTGTGCCAACAAATTGTTCTATTGTCGGGACCGAGATCTTCTTGAGGGAATGTCAAGGTGGTTCCTATTAGCGCTCTGTAATTTGCCCAAGGTTGTGATGGAAGTCACATAGGCAACATCAAAACCACTTCAAGTCTCGAATCTATCCCTCCAAGACTCAGAGAGGGATCTCTCTGTTTGATATAAATTTTCTTTAAGAGAATATTAGGCTAGCTACAAAGAACATAGGTTTGTTTAAGAATTTTGAGTATGGGTAGAGAAAATAAACCATGGTCTATGGAGTCACTGCAATGAATGATCAAAAATCCATGTTAACGGGCTAATATTTGTAGGGCAAGGTAGAAAAATCATTGGATCCTTTAATTTAAATGAAATGGGTGAGACAAAACAGCTCAAGGAATCCAATTAAACACAGAGAAACTAAGAATTCTGAGTTTAATCTTCAGTGGAAAACATAAAAAACTATACCAAGCCAGAGACAGAGGGTGCATTAAAACTAATTTTGTTCTTAATATTATTGGAATAATTCATAGGAAGACATTAATTATGATAACAGAGAAACAAATTAACACAGAGGGATGCACTTCACCAGTCGAAATAGTCACAAGAATGCTGCAACATAGCACTGTCTCATTGAATTGATGAAAAAAACACAGAAAGATCAGTGAGCTGTTTTACAAAATTTTAAATCATGGTCCTCGACTGATCAACATTTTTACATTAAAAATCATCTCTATAAATAGGAGAGATCTCCCAATAAGTTTCGAGAGTTGGTTTTAACCGCCTCGACCAAAAATAGCCACAAATCCCACAAAATCTGGAATTGTCCGCCATGAAAGACGGACCGGATTTCTGCGAAAAAGGGGTCCGGACAGACGTTTGTTTCTATTCAACGAGGAAACCTGGGAAAAAATGAAGGATTTTATTGTATATGGGAATTTTTTGGACAAAAACCTCCTTCAGTTTCGCCAAATTCGCCTCTAGCTGTCCGTAACATCTCTTGTAAAATCAGGACTGTAACGGAAAAGTGAAAATATGGAAAAAAGGACCTCGAATATGGCTTTGATTCTCCCTTCTCATGGCACCTGTGAAAAAAATGAGAGAGGTTTTTGTTCTTCATCCCATTACGGAGAAAAACCTCTCTCGGTTTTTCAAAATTCGAATTATTCTTCCCGGAAAATGCTTTGAAAGTTGAATGGTCAAAATGCTGCGAAAGCGGTTTTTTTGGGGGCAGAGTGATATTCCGGACCCCCCTTGAGGTGGTAAGCGGTTTTAGGGGGGGATCCACTGGAATATGGGGCCGAAACCTGTCCAAAGGTGGTTTAAATAAAACAACCATTCCAGACCCCCCTCCCCCCCTTCTCGTTAAACTTCAGATGGAGAGGGCGTCCGGAAAAATTTACACCCGTTGATTTAAAATTAGGTGGGACGTGATGTTTTAGGATATGTGGTTTTGTTATTACGTTTTGTTTTAATGTTTTATGTGTAATTTGTTTTATTTTGTTTATTTTTTGTTTGTTTTTATTAAATTTGTTTTGTTTTATTATATTTTATGTTTTTTGTTTTAATATATTTTATTTATTTTGTTTTTTATTGTTTTGTGTTTGTTTTTTATATGTTTTTTTTAATTTGTTTAATTTAATATTTAATTAATCCTAATTACTAACCTTAAACAACCAACTTAATTAGACTAAGTTAATAATTAAATAATAATTAATCTAATTATTATTTTTTTTACATTATCCTACTAAAACAAGTTTATTGGGCTAACAAGCATTTAGAAAATGCCACTAACCCCTTAACATTATTCGTTTATTATCCTAAGTTTGTTTATTCATGCATGGATGAGCGGCGGGCGAGAGGTAGTCAACGGGACAAAAGGATAAGGGAGTGAGGGTGCAGTGTGGATGAAGGATGCAACAGAGTGATGGAGGATCGAACGAAATGAATGGAGGGGAGAAAACGAGATCAATCGAGCCAGACTTCGTCATCATGAGAGAAACGCCAAATCAACAGTCGAAGAATCGAGTTACCTATGATTATAGGTCCCCAACAGTTCCCATCAAAGAAAAATATTTAGAAGTGGATAGATGAATAGGAAAGGGACTTCGCTGAAGCTCAAAACAAGAACCCTAGCATTAGTACAAAAGACTGGTTGGGGAGGTACATTTTTACTGACATGCATGATATTTTATTTGCAGGAGTTCACAAGGAATTGTACGAGTGGCTAGCTAGATTATTAGACACTTAGTTCAAAATCAGGTCTAGACTACCTGTGGTTTGGATAGAGGCGTTGATTAAGAAAGTCAAGAGAGTCGATAATGCTATGTCTAGAGTGGTGGATCTCTGATTTGATAGCACTATTGGAGGATACATTATTGAATTTGCTATTGACAGATTGGAATCATATAGTCAAGCAGAGAGATATTTATTCAAGGGACCTAGAGGAAAGTTTCTACACTTTTTAATGATGAATATTAAGATGCTATTGCATGAGAAGAATATCTTGAAGATACAATAATCAGTTGGAGTTTGAAGCTAATGTTCAGGAATTCAGGCAGTGACAATGACGCAAAGGCTGGACATACACGCAGTGGGATATCATTTAGAAAGGTTCCTCTTGCAAATCTATTTAAGCAGAGTTATGGGCCACTGGCACAAGATGAAGATTTCTACAGTGGAGAAGAAGCAGGGAGATCAGATGAAGAACATTTTGATTTCACAAGGGAAGAGGAAGCGGATGTTGAGGAACTTCGCTGAGAATAAACATAAACTTCAGGGACTGCGCCTACTATTGAAGTAAGTATTGCTACTCCTCTTGTTGTTTTAGCAGTAGTAAGTAAACAGAGTGACCAGAGTAATCAGATCACTGTTACAAGCGGTTTAGTACATACTTAGTTGGGAAAATAAGGAAGATCCTTGGCATATGAAATGAGGTTAGCCATTTTTAGGGGAGATGGATCTGAGGATCCTGACCACCACTAGTTTTTATGAGAAGTTATATGGAGCATTAAGAAAGTCACTGACGAAGTTGTTAAGAGAGCTCAGTTTAGTACTACCTTGAGGGATCGTGCACTGAGTTGGTATATGAAGTTTGTTACATGATCTGTACAGCCTAAGCCACTAAACGACATTAAGACTATGTTGAGTGCAAATTTCAAGAATACTAAGTCAGAGTCATAGTGCATTATAGATTTGAAGGAAATCAAGCAGAAGGTAACTGAACCTGTTTGGGAGTTTGATCAAAGGTTTAAGACCTTGACATGCCATTTAATTTTTCAGATTCCCGACAAACAACATAATGAATGGTTCATCGCCATCCTCCTACCACACATTAGAGTTCCTCTAATGCAACAGAAGGTCTCTTCACAAGCTGAGGCATTAGAAATTTCCATGAAACTAGAAGCATCCCCTGTAAGAGAATCCAACCTAGGTATGAGTCAGATTTTGAATCAATTAATTAGTTTATCTTTACAGGTTGAAGACATGAAGAAGGATAAAGGAAAGGAGAAAAGATAAGGCATCTGGTGTATCAGATGTAAATCAGAGGGCCATGACAAAGATAATTGTCCCTTATTTAATGAATACTTGGCCTATGGAGCCCCTAACCCTTTGAAGCAGGCTATTGTACCCTGGCGTGAGGTATGTAGAACTAGACATCGCCCTCGTGAATGTTATTATATATAGAAACATGTCTAGACACCCACCAATATCTATTGTACATTCTAAAAATCTGTGGGGCATGATGAGAAGGATTGAGTCAGATTTTGAATCAATTAACTAGTTTATCTTTACAGGTTGAAGACATGAAGAAGGATAAAGGAAAGGAGAAAAGATAAGGCATCTGGTGTATCAGATGTAAATCAGAGGGCCATGACAAAGATAATTGTCCCTTATTTAATGAATACTTGGCCTATGGAGCCCCTAACCCTTTGAAGCAGGCTATTGTACCCTGGTGTGAGGTATGCATAACTAGACATCTCCCTCATGAATGTTATTATATATAGAAATATGTCCAGACACCCACCAATATCTATTGTACATTCTAAAAATCTATGGGGCATGATGAGAAGGATTGTAGGGATTATGACCTCATGCATGAAAAATCAAGGGATGCATATAGAATTCGAGGAGAACTACAACAAGAAGGAAATGTTGTGCAGTTCAATTCCCTAGGAAGAGGAAACTTCAACCTTAGTGGTGGGTTCAGAGGAAGAGGATGAGGAGGAGGCATGGGTCGAGTTCGAGATAAGATTATTTGCTATAACTGTGCCCAATCAGGTCATTTGGAAAGGTATTTTCAAAACCCTTTCACTACTTTCAACTACTATAATTCATTTGACCATGTCATTGAAGACTGTCGAGTATTGTTAGCTAAAATTTAGGAAAGACGAGGTGGAAATTAGAAAGTACAAATAATATTAGTGGAACCTTGAAATGAGGATCCTAGAGTCATTGTTATTACTAGAGGAGGCATTGTCACAGGAGAAGACAGGGTGACTCTAGGAAAGACTACTAATGGATTAGGGATCATAAGAGCTTCAGAGAATGCGCCATTGCTTGATCCAAGGAAAGAAAATAATACTTTTGTAGAATAAAGGAGAGAATTTGTAGGAGAAAATGATTCTTCATCTAGGGAACAACCAAAAGTAAAGGAATGTGAGATGCCTCCAACATTCGATCAATTTGTCCCACTTAGGCAAGGAAAAGAGGTAAGCAAGCTTGTGGACTTCTTCTATACTTGCATTAAATTGATTAAAGATGAAAGAGTTGTAAAGGAACTACAACACCTGATAAATAGTATGAAATTGGAAGAATAGATCCTCTTCTGAGTGGATATGTGAATCAAGTATCTAGAAAAAGGGGGACAAGCAAGGAACTGAACCTTAGTGCTCAGATTGGAGACTACGACGTGGACTATGCGGTCCTCGGCCTAGGATCATAAGTAAATGTTATGACGAAGCAAACTTGGGAAATGATGGGAAATCCTAAATTGATTTACTCTCCTTTTAGGCTTAGGATGGATAATCAGCAGGTAGTGAGCCCCTTTGGAAGACTAGAGCATGTCCCTGTAGACATCGATGGAGTGAGGACAGTTGCAAACTTGGAAGTGATTGAGATAGTTGATGATAGATGTCCCTATCCTGCATTGTTGGGTATTGATTGGGATTTCAACAATTTGAATATTTTTTTATCTAAAAAAGAGAATAATGGCATTTGAAGGTGATGGCCTTAGGTTCATTACACCCCTCGATCCTAATGAAGGTCGCAGATACACAGAACATATAAGGGAATAAGACCGCAACTATGAGCTAGAGAATATCTATAAACTGACAACATGACAACATGATTATATTAATCCTACAACAAATCGAAATATAATTTGGCGAAGTGAAAGTGCATGCTCATCGGATTCAAAAGAAGCATTGGAAAATTGGCAGAACAGAATGTATGAAGTCTCTACGTGGAGGTGTGCTAGATTGACTAAAGTAGTTCACTGGATTGGCACAGAAGTAAGTAATATTCATACATTTGATGGCTTGAATAATTTAGAGAAATTTCTACTTGAATTCGAAGGAATTGTAAGAATAAAAAAGAGGTTGTTGGCACTAGATGAAGCCTTGAAATCAATGCCATCTAGATGGTGGTAAACACACAAGAAGAACATCGTGGAGTGGGTACAATGTCGCACATTGATGATAGTGTGATTTTCAGACTAAGATGAAGGCTGTGAAGCTCAATACATAGGTCAGATTTGTCCTAAGAACCATGTGCGAAGTTGTGAGGAAGCCTGGAGCAACATTCCTAAAGAACAGTGGGCACATAAGTTCATTAATACACTAGACACTACACCTATCAACTGGTATCTTCAAGAAGAACGACGCTTAGCCACTACAGATTGGTATGGTATGAACCAAAACTTTATAGCTACGTTCCTATTTGAAATTCAGTACCCCACAGTAGATCAAGATTTACAAATTTTAAGACATAAGGTCTTTAAGGAAGTATCTAACCTCTCTCTTGGACAAGAAGAAGATGAATGGACTGCACCTCTTCATCGATTACAAGATTGCTATAATATTAATGTTGATGAGGATGATGACCCTAGAAACATGAACATCTCAGAAACTGAAGTACAAAGAGACATAGAAGGTCTAGGGATTGAAGTACCTTTTGTGGGGCAACCCATTAAAATTAACAAATTTAATATTGGAACAGAACAAGAACCTAATTTAGCTAATGTTGGAGACTATTGTGATGATGCTACTATTAGTAATATTACAGAACTATTTCATTAGTATCAAGACTTGTTTCCAACCAAGTTCACAGACGTGAAGGGCATAAAAGGATCCATGGGAGAAATGAAAATTCCTTTGAAAGCAGATGCAAGGCCTATCAAGCAGAGGCCTTACAGACTGAATCCCAAGTACAAACATAAAGTTAAGATTGAATTAGATAGAATGTTGGAAGCAAAAATCATAGAACCAATTGAAGAATCTGAATGGATCAGCCCTATGGTGGTCTAGGATAAGAAGTCGAGAGAAATGAGAATCTGTGTAGATCTAAGGAAATTCAATGATGCATGCTTACATAATCCATTCCCTACACCTTTTACTAATGAATTTCTAGATAATGTAGGAGGACAAGAAGTTTACTCATTCACAGATGGATTTTTAGGTTATCACCAGATCATAATTGTTAAGGAATACATACATAAAAATACATTTGCAAAAGAATGGGGTTCTTTTCAGTACATTGTGATGCCCTTTGGCTTGAAGACCACACTAGCCATCTTTTCCAAGGTGGTGGCCGAAGCGTTTAAGGAATTTTTACATAAGTTTTTGGAGGCATACTTTGATCACTGGACGGGTTTTAGTCTTCTGAAAGGTCATATTGAAAGTTTGAGATTAATGTTGGATAAGTGCAAGCCATGTCAAATTTCCCCGAACTTGAAGAAGTGTATTTTATTTTCACCTTTTGGGGTGTTGTTTGGACACATTGTGTGTAAACAAGGGTTTTTGGTAGATCCTTCCAAGGTTGCTATCATTGTCTATCTACCTCCTGCTACTTCGGTTAGACAGTTGCGCACTGCATTGGGACAGATTGGATATTATAGAAAGTTTATTAAGGGTTACACACATATAACAACACCCTTGGAAAAGTTATTAAAGAAGGATAGTAAGTTTCAATGGACAAAAGAATGCCAGTAGAGCTCCGACACACTAAAGCAGAAAATGGTCACTGTGCCTATTTTGGCTTTTCCAGATTGGAGTAAGGAATTCAATAGTCATTTTGATGCTTCATCCATTTCATTAGAAGCAGTTTTGGCATAGCCAGGTGCAGGAGATATTGACCACACTATAGCCTTTTCTAGCAGGAAGCTTTCGACATCTGAAATGAATTATACTACCACTAAAAGAGAAGGCTTAGGTATGGTATACGCATTGCAGAAGTTTAGACACTACTTGTTGGGAGGAAATTTTAAGATGTTTATTGACCATTCTGCACTGAAATACTTAGTCAAGAAGCCAGTGTTGGGGGGAAGAATATGAAGATGGCTATTATTATTACAAGAGTATGAATTTGAGATCATGGTCAAGCTAGGAAAGATGAATAAGGGACCTGACCACTTATCCAGGTTAGAACATGGAGAGGAACCTACTAGGTTGGATGATACACTACCAGATGCACAGTTGTTGGCAATCAGAAAATTTGATGATCACTTCCCCAAGATAGTCCAATTCATGTCCAGAGGAATGGCACCTCGTGAGTATACAATTATTCAGATGAAACTGTTGGTAGTCCACACTACATATTTTCAACTTATAGCTGGACAATTATATAAGATGTGACCATATGAGATCTTAAGAAGATGTGTTATGGAGTCATAAAGACCATTGATTCTTGCAGAAGCACATGATGGCATCGCAGGAGGACATTATGCAGGGAAAGAAAAACACAGAAGGTTCTCAAAGCTGGCCTCTGGTGGCCCACTCTACATAAGGATGCTAGGGGATATTACAGAGCCTACGATGTATGCCAAAGAGTAGGGAAGTCATCAAGAAGAGATGAGATGCCTTTAGAACCTCAGTTGACTATACATGCATTTGAGAAATGGGATATTGAATTTTTGGGACCTATCAACCCACCAAGAAAGTGCACAGGAGCTCGATACATTATCACTTCTACAAAATATTTAACCAGATGGGCAGAAGGAAGAGAAGTTAAGGATTGTAGTGCAACTACAACTCCACAGTTAATATTTGATGATATAATAACCAGATTTGGATGTCCGAGGATACTTATGAGTGATCAAGGCACACATTTCATTAATAAAACCATTAAAGACTTGAATCATGAATTTGAAGTTCACCATGATAAGAGAACACCATACCACCCATAATAGAATGGTACATTCAAAGCTTTCAATAATATCTTGGAGACAACGCTGACTAAGATTTACAGTGTTAACAGAGATGACTGGGATTTGAAAATTGCAGTAATGTTATGGGCTTATCGAACTACTTGCAAAAATTTAACAACACAAACTCCCTTTAAGTTAGTTTATGGCTTGGAAGCTGTTAGGACCACACAATGTACCTTTTTTCCCATACTTTTTGCCATTATTATACCCTTGATCACCTGTATTTAGACTCATCTTATCACTTCATCTGATCATTCCAAGGTAT
>ML779499.1:351156-371984 GCA_009831015.1 Picea engelmannii | reverse complement strand
TTTCTTTACTACAACACTAAGTTGCTTTTGGAATTGAGCATATACAGTGCGTGGCTATCTTTGAAATAAAAGACTTCCCTGGGTTGATAATTTATGTATCACTTGATTGTTTAAATCAATTAAGCAATTATAGTGACCAACAGAAGCAGTAGTACCTATAGAATACTTGGTTCCTAGTTTTAGAATTGCAGCATTTACAAGTATGGATGACACCAATGTTGTTCAAGACAAGCTCACACAGTTGATGGAACTAGAGGAAGACATGTTCATTGCAGGATTTCATTAGCAAGTGCAAAACGAACGAGAAAAATATTAACATGACAGACACATCAAGAAGAAATAATTTAAACAAGGAGATTTGGTACTTTTATATGACAACATGTTCATGAAGCATCTAGGAATTTTTAGGACACATTGTCTTGGGCCATTCGAGGTTGCCTATGTTACAAAAGGTGGATTTGCGTAGTTGAAGACTCTTAATGGAGAATGGAAGGATGGTTTAGTGAATGGGAGCTGGTTGAAGTTGTATTGTGACAACCAACAACCTCGCATCTCTCATTAAAAGAAAAGAAAGAAGGGTATAGGTACCAAGTGTAGTTGAAATTGGGTACTAGACACAGAAAAGACAGCCTGCACAAGATAGGGAGAGAATGATAAGAAAGCACAGGCTACTTCGCGTAGTCTGCAGTCAAAGAAATACAAGAGGCTCAACCCTATAGTGGCTTAGGATGAGTCACATGTGAGTGTTGGGGTCCTATTAGCCCTTGGTCATGTACTAAGGAAGAAAGAAAATATTAAAGAAGAAGAAAGACAAAGTACGAAGTGCACGGAAGGCACATAAACCGAGGAGGGGTCGAAGTGGTTAAATAATCATAAAAGAAGGAGAAAAGTAAGGGAAATAAAGTCATTGGAAGAGAAGATCAAGGAGGGAAAATAAGAAAAGAGGATAGATCGTGGAAAAGTCAACAAGTGGAAGAGGACACCAAGGGGTGATTTGGAGCACCTTGTGGAGAAGTAGGAAGAACAGGTCAACAAATACCTTAAAATGCGTGTTTTGGTACCTAGTGTTTTGATACCTAGGGTTTTGGCACCTAGGCTTCGGTCTAGGGTTGTCTAAGAGTCATGGAATGTATAAAAAGAGGTATAGAAGAGTGGAGAGGGATTGGTGGTAGACATATTGAGATATAGAATTGTTTATGTTGTAGAGCATTCTTATATTCTAGATCTTCAGCTGAGTGCAAAGATCAACCCTGCAACTGGGTGTGAAGGGAGGGGAAAAAAAGAGGAAGAGAGAGAAGGATCTGCAACTAAGTGCGCAAATAGAATTATATGTTTTCATCTATTATATCAAGAAACACAGTTTTTTGGATGTAGCCCTAGGGAGAGGGTGAACCACGTAAATATTGTTGTTCTTTGTGGTTGATATTGTGTTATTTTCTATCTGTTATACTGTATTGCATGGTTGTGTTCAACATTAAACATAGGAGGTATAAACTAACTTCGCGAGGCTAGGTATAAGACTATTAAAGAACCTCTAGGTTATACTATGTTGTTTTTCTGGAATCATTTTGCATTTCCCCTCACTGTAGACACCTGTGTCCTAAAACCCTCCTTATTGCTACTTCGGGTGAGACTTCATCTGCTTCGCACATGTTTCTCAAAGGGATAGTAGTTAGGGTTTGTTTGTGTATTGTTAAGAGTTGAACCCTGGGTCTGCCCCTGTGCCAATAGGTGGAGATATCAGTCCATTCATTTCTATCACCTGTTCATCTTCCTCATCTGTGTCTTGGATTTGGAAAAGTAAAACGAACTGTTGAAGAGAAGCCATGGTATCATTAGCTATAGAGGTCATTGGTGTAATCCAACAATGACTTGAGGCCTGCACATCTTAGGTGTGTTGGCCTATGTCCTTCTTTGTTCACAACTGCGAGTCCTGAGAGTTCCAACATGGAGATTCTAGACTAGTTGCGTTGGAGCCCTGGAAGGAGAAGGACTGCCTGAGGGTCTCTATGGTAGAGAAGGGTGGAGGTACATTCTCTTAGGTGGTGCAATATGGGTAGAAGAGAGTTGGGTACTTGGATTGCTGTGAGTGCTGGGAAATCCTGTGAGAGCTTGAGCGCTGACTGGTTTGGGAAGCCAGGTAACACTCTGGAACCGTCCTTTTGGATTCATAGCTCTAGCTCAGGGGTGCCACTATTGTTGATATTTGGAGAAGTAGTGTCTACGGTTGGTTGGAACGTCCTTGGTCTGCAACCAGTTGGTGTCTTCTTATATAAAGATAAGTTCTCTTTGTTATGGTATTATTTATCTGTATATGAATGTATTCCTCTATGTATTTATTTATTGTTTAGTTGAATCTTTAGAATATGCATGCTTGCTAGTTATTTTTGTGCATGTCATTAGATATTTTCTTTTATGAGTCCTTATTAATTTAAAAAGGTATCGGTAAGAGAAATACATCCAAGGGTGGGCTTGAAGGTAGTATACCCCGGCCTGTGGGTGGCAAGGTGTGTTACAGATTGGTATCAGAGCTTTTGGTTGAAACATCGAGCCAATATGGGCCAGGTCTATTGGTAAAAGTCTCATGGTTGAGATCAAATTCTGACCGTGAATTTGAAAATCTTAGGAGGAATGGCTTTGTAGAATATACACAGGAGCTACAATGTTAGATATCCTTTGTAAGGTTTCGAAGGATCATGACCGTCCCTTTCAAATTCAGGAGTGATCACCACTGTGGGATCAAGAGAGATCTGGGATTGTTGGATTGGAGGTCAGGTGAACAATGGTTATCCATTGAAGATGAAGCAAAGTTTAATTCACAACCGTCATATCTCATTGGAGAGAAATCAACGGTGGAGAGGCATTGTGGGGATCGTGAAGAAAATTAAATTTTCTGCAAGTTGTGAGCCTGCAATCGCTTAGGATCGTTGATCTTGCTAGATCAATAGATCAATGGTGGATATCAATCCCACTATGGACGAGCATCTTCACTTTGTGGAGATTGGAAAGGAAATTAAAGAGTGAGTGAGTTGAGTCTCCGCAATTACTCGTGGTCGTTGATATTCAAGCAAGGAAACACACGTCAAAATATTGGCCAATTCAAGAATTCGGGGTTCGGGAGAATTGGAGTGTGCTAGTATGGAAAACTCCTGAAGCTCGAAGTTTCAAAGCTCAAAGAGCCAAAGCGATTCATAGTCGTTGATATATGAGAGACACTCATCGACGGATCATCGACTTCGGGTGAAATCACTCCGGGAGAAAGTGAAGGCAAAGAGTTTGAAACTCCTGAAGCCAAAAGAGTCGAAGTGATTCACAGTCATTGATCTGAGGGAGGACACACATTGAAAGATCGTGAAATCTGGGTGGGAGAATTATAGGAGGAAGCAAGTGGGGGAAGTTGAGACTTCTAAAGGCTGAAGTCCCAAAGTGGACTAGAACCATTGATTTAAGGTGGATGCATGGTTCCTGATCTAGAACTTCAGGTACAAAGTACTTCAGGGAAAAGTGAAGGTCGAAAGTGTCGAACTCCCGAAGCACAGAGTCTCGAAGTGGATCTCGATCATTGATCATGAATGAAGACGAGGACCATTGATCTGGTACTATTTAAAGGTTTCAAAGTTGTGAAGCACCAGGAGGGTAAGCCCTAGGTCACATCCCAAGGTCACAGACGAGGAAGGAGATAGTGCCTATCAGCATGAGATTAGAACAGGGTGCTAAGGAAGAAAGACCCGCGGATAGTCATCGATCTATGAACAAAAAATCGATGGTGGGGAACCATTGTGGGGAGAGGAGGAAAAATTAGCAGACATGCTAGTTCGCAGCCTGCTATTTTTCAATGTTGTTGATATCATCGAGACAAGGGATTAACGACCACAATTTAAAGGAGATTTGGGTGAGCACTTTTCATATTGTGGGGACAGAGATCTCTGATAAAGAACGAGCACGTTGTCAGACCATAATTACTGTTGATTGTCAATCTCAACCCTTTATCTATTTTCAACCACACGATCTCCGATATAGTAATTTTCTAACACAGAAAGAGCCAAGAAGGGTTTGGCCACAGTTTCGAGCTGTGGTCACCTAGGGAAGTGGTTTGAAGGGAGTGCCTGTGAAAAATTAAATTCTATATCGGCTAAGGGATAACATGGAAGTTTTATACAATGTAGATTGATACATATATTTTCTCCATGAATTGAGAAGAAAAAGGACCTGTAGCATTGTTGACAAATTTTGTTTATCATATGCATAATTCTAACAAAATTGTCACTTGCACATTTTGTAGAATTAAGAGATTAAACATATCATCTCGGAATGAATATTCAAGAGATGAGAGAAGGTGAGGAAGCCTCCAACCATGAAAGAGAGGCCAAAGGCGAAAATACCAGATTTGGTAATGCAGAGACAAAGTCCAATGGATGCAAGTGAAGAGGAGAGCAAGAAACATTAATAGAAACTGGAAGAATCCTAAAAATAGAAGTGCAGAGCTACACATCAGACAATGAGAGAATGATGAGAGAGAAAAGTCAGATAAATGCTTGAGTGTTGCAGAGCTTAAATTAGTTGCAGAGGCAAACAAAGAAGGGATCAAACTCAAAACAAGAGGAAGAAGGAAAGTTTCGTGAAAGAAGAGAGGATCATGGACGAGTTGGTTATTCAGGAAGTGCCATTAAAAATCATAGACACCACTCACCTCCTTACTCAAAAAGAAAGTTTTATGCATCCAAATATTCCATAAGCAGTCCAGATGTGTCTCATGTTAGGCACCAGAGAAGGAGACAGTAAGTGGATAGTTTGCAAGGAGAGCTCATGAAGATCAAGATGCCTTCCTTCAATGGTGAACAAGAACATATTAATGAGAGTAGTATCAATTGGAAGCAGTTCAAGAAGTACTTCCAGAAGGAATCCCTCTCAGAGAATTTCTATGATAAGAAAATACATGATTTATTTGAACTCAGGCTAGGAAGCATGCCTATGGAAAAATATGAGAAGATGTTCTTGGGATTTTTAAATTATTTCAGGTTCATTGATGATGAGAAGGTGAAAATACAAATATTTCTAAGTGGATTGCCAGCCTTTTATAAAAAAAATATTAGGTATGATGAGCCCAAGACCTTTATTGAAGCCATCAGGAAGGCTAAATACCTATACGAGCAAGTCGAGGGAATAGAATACCTGTAGAAATGTTGGAAAGATAAGAAGAAGGAGAAGTATGATCAGAGGAGGAAAGGATTCAAACCTCCCTTCAATAGGAATGAGCCTAATAGAAATCATCAAGATCAGTATGCTAAGGGTGAATCCAAGAAAGAAGACTCCTTGGGAAAAAGGGGAAGACCACCAATCCAATGTTGAGGATGAAAGGAAGATCACATGTACAAGGATTTCCCACACCAAAAAGACAGAGTGAAGACTGTGCACAACGTCTAAGAGGCTGCAACAATCAAAGATATGGGAAGAATCTATGCAACTTTAGATGATCGACAAATAAAGTACCAGTCCAATATGATCGAGGTGGAAGGTGTTATCACTCCAAGAAATTCCTTAGGGTTGTAGACTAAGGATGCTTGGTAACTTAAGATAATGTGTATGTATGCTTGGAACAATGGGGTCTTTAAAGATCACTGTAATAGACAACTCATTTTACTTCTAAAGAAATAGTGCTTTTAGGAAACAATAATCAGATCAAAATAATTTGAGAGGGGGGATGTAGAACACTAATCTTGATTGTCAAATACAGTTGGGTGTAAGGCTTAATACAAGACAGAAAGAAGATCCTTCAATTCAAATCTATAAGCTCAATAAAGAGATAACAATCTTCACAAGCTAAAATAAACTGAAACGAAGTATAGAAATGGGAACATGCATATTCTGATATTGAAAATGAAAGGGAACTGCAATTTTATTGTATTAAAAGAGTCTATACAATAGCACAAAATATCTCCCAGTTTGAACCCTTGTCTCTTAGAAAAGATAGACATTTATAGCCTTTTACAATCAGTTTTAAAGATCCTAAAAACTTGGATCTGTATCTAAAAATAGCAATTCAAATCTAACTAAACAACTTGATAATAAATACTTAATGACTAAACTAGAATTCAAATTGTCTTGAATCTCAAACTTCGACATCTATATTCTCCAGCTTCTAGAATCTATGGTGTCATGAAACATGCAGAGGCACCTGTCTTGGCAGTTGGATTTCTTCAATTGTTCATAGTAGATACTTTAGGAGATTTGTTTAGCATGTGGTTCTCAAAATTCCCTCGAATCTCTGATGCAGAGTCCTTTACAAGCAAGTTGTTATCCCCTTGATACTCTGGAACTTCTTTATAACCTGTGAAAAATGACCTGCTTCGTCCTTAGCTTCCAAAAATGCTTTTTCTGCTTTCACCAGCTAACTTGCCTTATGATTCGCTGGTTAGCTGGTGAAAGCGTTGCCTTTCACCAGCTAACTGGTTGTAAAATTACGCTGTGCGCTAGTGAAAGCTTTGCCTTAGCCCAAAATGAACTTTCACCTCCAAAACTGCAATTCAATCAAAACTCAATGTGTCTCTGCTTTATCCCCTTACATGTTCACAGTAACCTGAGAAAGCACTTGCAAATCTGGGTGTGATTTTTTCTTTTGCTTCAATTTTTTGATTTTCCTTTTAAGGTGATTTGCTAGCCACCATAGACTGTTATAGTATTTGGTGATTTTCTGTTTCCTCTTCTTTTCCTTGACACTTTCATGAGCCAGTTTTTCAAATGCAACATTGGTTTCTGCAAAATTGTCAGACAGCTTCTTGTATCTTTCCTTTATTACCCTCTCTAAGACCTCCTGCTGAGCGATCACCTCTTTGAGATGCTTGATTTTCTAAGTTTTCTTTGACTTAGTGCTCTTATATGTTTCCCCTTCCTCGGTGTGAGTAAAGGTCTCATAATTCTATGCAAACTCAATGGAATGTTTAGGACTTTTGATGACAAGGCTTTCATCCTCTTGCTCTGGCTCTGAGTCTCTGTAAGGAAGGTTTAAGATATTTGTTCTCTTTTCTGTAGGCTGATCTGTAGTAGTTTCAAAATTCAATTTTTTCTTTGACCCGTGAGATTTCACCCCAAATATTCTATCTTCTGGAGGTCCTGGAAGGGTTCTCCTCTTCCTCGAGCTACTTTGAGGAGTCAATTGCTTCTTTCCAACTTTCCCCTGTTCATTTACGAGCTGAGTTTGAGTTTCAAAGCCCTCCCAAAAAAGAAAATGCTGCCAAGTCCATCCCCTCTGTCTTAGCTCCTCTAGAATGATCAATTTAATAAGGCCAAAGTGGAAAAGGGTGTTCTTCATGCTTAGAGGTTACGCTCTAATCTTTTTACATACTTTAGTTAAGCTCTTGTGCAGGAAGAAAGGTAGATTTAGGAGAATTTTACCTGTGAAATGGTCTAAGAGATTGAAATGATACAACATCAGTTTGTCACACCTGCCTTATGAAGTTATGTAGAGTTGGATTCCCTTAAACAAATCTTTACATTGCTCTTCTAAATGGGAAACTGGCATGCTCTTCTTCCATGCATTGTGTCTGAATTCTTCCTCCAAATATGCTCTGAAATTTAATTTTTTGGTGGCAGTTGTTTTGAACCAACTCTGGCCCGATCTTGGTAAGCTGGTCACTGCAGCGATGGAAGCTTCATCAACGATGATCTCCAAGGACCCAACACGGGCTTTATTTCCATAAAACGTTTTAGCAAACGCTTCTGCTGTTGATTGATGATAGCCATTCTGTAACCTTTCAACAAAATCTATACATCCTGCGTTTGAGAAGTGTTTCTACACTTCTGGATGCATATGTAGGAAGGATAGACTGTCCAACTCTTTTCTCGGTAAAGAACCACTACATCTCCTCACCATTTACAACTTAAAATCCCAAACGATTCTGCACACCAAACATTGCTAACTGTTGTTCGGGCCGAGGTCTTGTGCTAGTGAAAGCACTCGGCTCTGTCTTTCAACATTAGAAACTTAGCATACATTTGTGAGTGATGAGTGTTGGGGTTGCGATGAGTCAATTTGATGTTGTCAGCCAGGTAGTACAGCTCCTGTACCTGCGATAATGGATTCAAATTCGCCATTTCCGACGCCATGATTGTGAAGCATGAGTTTACTGAACAATATCCGCTTTGTAATCCGACTTAGATGTGCAAACCCGATTTTCCATCATTATCCACTTTCACCAACACTTCATTCTTGATTGCATGACATGGGCTGATCGTATCATCATTTGATTTAAAAATGTGGATATATCGCACATGATTCCCGCTTTCACCAGCTAATGGCCTGTGAGAAGCGCTCATTGGCTGTGGAAAATCGCCGCTTTCACCAACGCACAACTCGTGAGAAATGCTCCTTAGCTGTTGAAACTCATCACTTTCACCAACTAACCATCACCTTTAAAACACATGTTAGCTGTTGAAAGAATTTTATGAAAATTTTAAAGAGAATACATTTATGGGTCATCTTATTTCTAAGACAAAAGTCAAAACCTAAGTCTTACCACTAGAAAAATTCAAAACCAAATTTGAGAACACTACCAATAACCATGTTATCTACTACAAAATGCAACCATAGTGATGGATTCATTTTGGGAGCTAACATTTGGCTCCAACTGGGATGGGCATCTCCCTATGAGGTGACCAAGAACCTAGCTAGACTCAATAGCCTTTATTACAAAATTGAAAAGAAATCTGAAAAATAGTTTTACTAGTACCATTGGGCATGGAGTTATTCAAGTGATAGAAACAAAGAAAACAGAACTGAAAAAGAATATGTACAAGTAGAATAGGGATTTTAAAAAAGCCTTATGAAAAATAGGTCTTCATAAATCACCTGTTGAAAGGGCCACCTGCTACTTCCTCGCTTGAAAGATTTTGGAGAACACAGGTATTGTTCTGTTGCACTGTTGTTATGACAAAAGGACCTGTCTGGAGAGCCTCAAATTTGCCATGTTTCCCTATCTCTTGCCTTGCTGCATATAAAACTTTAGCCACACCTGTAGCATGCAGGTGCAGGAAATTCACTCCACCTAAAAAGATGTAGCACTCAATGATTTTCATTGCAACTGGTAAATGTTCAAAGCTCTTCTTGATAATAGCTATAAGATTTGGAAAAAGATCCAGCTGTTGTGGAGCCATTGAAGGTGCATGATTGAGGGTAGCCTCCCATAACAACACTCCATCCTCCAAGAGATTGAGTTCATGTGGACTAATTATATCAGTACTAAACTGTAGAATAGGTAGAAACATGTTACAGGACATAGGTGACCGAGGACCAAGAGCCACCATGAAAATTTTCACTGCGAGTATAGCTTGAATTCTTAGAAAAATTTCACCACTCGCTTCATTCCAGACCTTTGAGTCAAACTCTTGCACGTTCTGTATAGTCTGAAATCACATGTCCAAACATGTCGGTACATACTCCACAAATTCTTCCTCATACAACTGGACATCCTTCATGAGAAAACACAAAGATCGGCAAGATGCAGGTTTCACAGCTAAATCCTTATCTTGGAGCAAACCATCAATGCACAATATACTGGCTTTCTGATCTCACCTTTGATCTCAGATACCCACTGGCCCAAAATCAATGCAACCCTGCAATGACTTATGTGTCCATTTGAATGTGTGTTATGCAGCTCAGGGAAAAGCACTCCTTCAAACCATGCTTTGAAGCTTAAATAGTTGGACAGTTCATAATGAGTAACTCCAAAATCACTGTAAGCAGCCTCCTTGAGAAGCATTCCTGGTGTTATATCAAACTCAGCTGCAGGGCAATTACCCTTTGCCTCCTTAAGAATATCAACTACAAGCGGAGCCAAAATCTGTCTGTGATGTGCCTTGCATTTTTGGCCATAACCATTCCATACTCCACAACATTTGATGAATGACTTTAAGGCTGACTGAGTAATCACAGCATGAAGGGATGATCCAGATTGAGCCGTTAAGCATGAAAAGGGAGTCTTTTTTCCTAATTAAGAAAACTGAAAATAATCTACTTTCTCAAAGAAAAGATCTTATTCTTTTATCTACTTCTACTCTAACCACTGTACTGCTTCTAGATCAGGTGAAATCATGCTTCCAATGAAGCCATACAAGTATCTGAATAACTGGTAAAAATTCTGATCTGGAAATGATGAATGCAGAAAAACATAGAATACTGATATACAATTTGAAAGTGCAACATAACCAACCTTCGTTTGACAAGAGCAATTTGACATTTATTCTTCTCGAATACTCTAGATAATCAACAAAAGGATCAATGACACTGTAAGAAAACACTTCTTCCTGTTGATTCGACTAAACATCAGAATATCTCTGCATACCCTTCTTCCGAGAATAGCTTCCACCTTCAACTGCATTGTTGATGATGAATGGTTTGTTGTTGTCTACATATCTAGGTTCAAGTACGGTGCATGCAAACTTGTTGATTTCTGTAGATGACTTTTCAATGTCATTTGCAGGAGTTTCAATATCTACTGCGGGAGTTTCCGGATGACAGTATTGTTCTTCATCAAAGACAAGTGAATCCAGCACTCCCTTGTTTTGCATAGGAAAATGAACAATTTACATGTCTTGATGAATATGGAAAACATAACACTGTGAAAGGAGTTCCAAGACCCATCTCTATAAGGGAGATTTCATCCTTATAGTTGAAGAGATGTTTTAGAAAAGGATGTCAATTGTATGCAGCTCATGTGGAAAATCCAAAAAATACAAAGGGGCCAAACCTTGAAGATTTCTTGGTACTACAGGAGTTTGAAGATGTATTCCAAGAAATACCAGGGTTTCCGCCAAGAAGGGAGATAAATTTCTCAATTGATTTAGTTCCTGGAGCTGCCCTGGTGTCAAAAACACCTTAAAAAATGAGCACACCAGAGTTAAAATAATTACAAATGCAGTTGGAGGAATTGTTGAAGAAAGGGTACATATGTCCAAGTGTTTCACCTTGGGGAGCAATAGTACATTTTTTCAAAAATAAGGATGGAACCTTGAGGCTGTGTATTGACTTTCGACAACTGAATAAGTATACTATAAAGAACATGTATCCTCTACCCAGAATTAATGACCTCTTTGATCAGCTAAGAGGAGCAAAGATATTTTCAAAGATTGACCTGAGGTCAGGATACCATCAGGTAAGGATCAAAGAAGAAGAAATTCATAAGACAACCTTTAGGACTAGGTATGGGCATTATGAATTTGTAGTGGTGCCATTTGGACTAACCAATGCACCAATTTTCTTTATGTGCTTAATGAATGATATATTCAGAAATTATTTGGATAATTTTGTTATAGTATTCTTGGATGACATACTTGTCTATTTCAAGTCTGAAGAGGAGCATGAACATTACTTAAGACTGGTATTGCAAGTGTTGAGAGAACATCGGTTGTATTCCAAGATGAGTAAGTTTTTTTTTATCAAAATCATATCCATTACTTTGGACAAATTATTTTAGAGTATGGTATAGCAGTAGATCTAGAGAAGATTGAAACCATTAGAAGATGGACAACACCCAAAAATGTGTAAGAAGTTAGATATTTTATGGGATTAGTTGGTTACTACAGAAGGTTCATAGTAGGGTTCTCTAAGATTGCTCATCCCATCACTTCTTTGCAAAATAAGGGAACTAAATTTGAATGGACACCTAAGTGTGAAAAGAATTTTTATCTGTTGAAGGAATTACTTACTAGTGCACTTGTGTTAAAGATTTCTGGCCCAAATGAAAGTTTTGTGGTATGTACAGATGCATGTAAGGAAGGACTTGGGGGAGTCCTCATGCAAAATGGACATGTCATTGGTTATGAGTCCATAAAGCTTAAGGAACATGAGAGGAACTATGCCACACATGACTTGGATCTTGTTGCCATTGTCCATGCCTTGAATATGTGGAGGCATTACCTCATTGGGAAGAGATTTGAATTAAGAACATACCACATTGTCTTGAAGTATCTTTTTGAACAACCAACCTTGAATGTCAGGAAAACAAAATGGATGGAATCTTTAAGTGAATATGACCTCGATATCAATCATATCAAAGGAAAAGAGAATAAATTTGTCGATGCACTTAGTAGAAGAGTGCATCTCATGCATGTTGCTGCTGTCAGTATGCATCAGTCAGACTTGAAGAGAATAATTTTAGATGGTCTTGCTACAAATCAACGTTACCTACATGTAAAGGAAATATTACAACAAGGAGATGTACAACATAAAATAAAGGAGTATGAGATAAAGGAAGATGGATTACTCACGCATAAGAATAGAATCTATGTTCTTAGTTCCATAGAAATGAGAAATTTGGTATTGAAGGAAATGCATGATGTTCCTTATGTTGGACATCCCAATTACCAGAAAATGACTGCAATAGTAAGAAGCCAATTCTTTTGGATGGGAATGAAAAATGATGTTACTGATTACATCACTCGATGTATGGAATGTCAAAAGATGAAGGCTGAGCATAGGTACCCAATGGGTTTGTTGCGACCATTACCAATCCCAGAGAAGAAATGGGAGGTGATAACCATTGATTTCATAACTAAATTAACCAGGAAAACAAGGCAACATGATTCAATCATGGTGGTGGTTGACAAATTAACAAAGGTTTCTCATTTTGTTCCTGTAAAAACAACACATACAACAACTAATATTTCATAAATTTACATGAGGGAGTTTGCTAGGTTGCATGGGATACCTAGGACAGTTGTCTCGGACAGAGATACAAATTTTACCTCCAATTTATGGAGTGGATTGTTTAAAGGATTTGGTACAAATATAAAATTTAACACAACATACCATCCCTAATCAAATGGACAAATAAAGAGGGTCAATCGAGTAATTGAAGATATGTTGAGAATGCATGTGATGGATAAGCCATATAAGTGAGAAGATTATTTACACTTGGTTGAGTTTTCATATAATAATGGGTATCAAGATTCATTGAGAATGAGCCCATTTGAAGCCTTGTATGGTAGGAAATGCAATACTCTAGTGAGCTGGGATAACCCAATAGATAGGGTGGTACTTGGGCCAGAGTTGGTCAAGGAAATGGAAGACCAGATGGTTAAGATCAAGCGAAATTTGAAGGTAGCTCAGGATAGAAGTTTTTTTTATGCAAATAAGAACATGACAGTTGGAGAATTTAAAGTAGGCGAGCATGTAATTTTCAAAGTGAATCCCAAGAAAATATCCTTGAAATTGGGTAGTTGTACAAAGATGGAAGCCAGATTCTGTGGTCCATTTGAAATATTGGATAGAATAGGGCCAGTTGCATACATTCTTGCATTGCCTTCTTCCATGAATGTGCATAACGTATTTCATGTCTCTTTACTAAAGACATATGTACATGATCCTAACCATGTTATTGATTGGCATCTGATTCAGGCAGAGATAGAGGGAGACTTTCAGGTTCAACCAATGCGAGTATCGGACAGAAAGGTCAAAATGCTCTGAAATCGAGTTATAGAGCTGGGAAAAGTTCAGTGGACCTGATACGGTCCTAAAGATTCTACTTGGGAGCATGAAGATTCCATGTGGGAAGAGTACCTGCAACGTTTTAAATAAATTTTGAGATTTTGATCTCTATTTTGTATATGCACTGAGGACAGTGCCAAAATAAGGGGGAGGGGATGTAACACCCTGGGTTTTGAATCCCCATTTTAAATAATGTATTGTTACAATGTTAAGAGGCTAGAGTGCCCAAACAATTATTAAAAGGTAGATGTGCCCACGATGCTAACAATAGCTTATGAGACAGACTGCCTCATGATTATTTATTTAGTTCATCCCTTTTCCTATTCAACTTGATGATGAGCTCCCCAATTTCTCCATGTCCCCTAGCTGAATAAATTATTCTAAGAGCTAGCTATAGATGCATACACCAATTTAGATCCATATCTAGTAGATGCATTGTTTTTAAAAACTCAGAATAGAAGACGAAGTCTGGCGCAACTCCCGGCTCAGATGCATTCTAGTCATTGTTCCAGTAGTGTTCCCTTGACTTGATTCCAGTAGCATCCATTTCATAGTTATTACCAGCACCCTTCAAGCTTCCTCGATGTATGAATCCTATAGTAGTGCCTTGTTTTTTCAGTGTTGAACTTGTAGCCACCTGACAGCGATGCTCCCAATGGACGACCATGATTTATGCTTGTGACAAGTGGTCATGAGTAGCTTATTTTTTCTATATAGGTTATTTTTATCACTCCCTTATTAAAAAGGTTAGTTTTATCTATATGTTTTGATGGATCAAGGATTTTATTGTTCCTTGTTATAATTTCTTAATTTGATCAATTTTGTTCGCCTACTATGTGCATTTAAATTCGATAGTTTAATTTCGTTTATGATATATAATAGATCAACCTTACAAGATAAATAATTCAACATGTATCATCTAGCTTATGTTTTTAAAGTTAGCAATGAATAATCTTCAAGAATTTACTAGCAACGAATATTTTCATTGATGGAAAAAAATGCATAATTTATGCAATGAGATTATCTTGTGATAGAAGTATTCTTATCGCGATGGTGTATTCTTAAGTAAATATATCATTGTCATCCATGTAGTTATTCTTCCAATTTGATAAATTTGTATTTTTATGTAAATTGGGTAGTTGTACAAAGCTGGAAACCAGATTATGTGGTCCATTTGAAATATTGGATAGAATAAGGCCAGTTGCATACATTCTTGCATTGACTTCTTCCATGAATGTGCATAACGTATTTCATGTCTCTTTACTAAATACATATGTACATGATCCTAACCATGTTATTGATTGGCATCTTATTTAGGTAGAGACAAAGGGAGACTGTCAGGTTCAACCAATGCGGGTATTGGACGGAAAGGTCAAAATGCTCCAGAATCGAGTTATAGAGCTGGGAAAAGTTTAGTGGACCTGCTATGGTCCTAAAGATTCTACTTGGGAGAATGAATATACCATGCAGGAAGAGTACCTGCAACATTTTAAATTCATTTTGATATTTTGATCTCTATTTTGTATATGCACTAAGGACAGTGCCAAAATAAGAGGGAGGGGATGTAACACCCTAGGTTTTGAATCCCCATTTTAAATAATGTATTGTTACAATGTTCAAAGGATGGAGTGCCCAAACAATTATTAAAAGGTATATGTGCCCAATAAATGTAATTTTTTGATCATTATTAGTAATAAATACATCGTTGGCTGCTAGACGAACAAGGACTAGAGTTATAGGCGACTATGATTCCACAAGAGAGGGGATTGAGGGGTTAAATGTCTATTCCTATTTTAATTACCCTTTTGTCTAAGGGATTGGATCAGTTATGTGATATTTTTTGGGAAGGCCACGAGGTTCTTGATTCCCCATGAAAATACTTAAAATCGTCCCTAGTCTGATTAGGGATTGGCTCGTTCGCTCCTTCACTTCTTCTTTCATTCCATTCTTTCCCTCAAGCATTCCTTCATTGATTGTTCATTGTTTCACACCTTGGGTGGAGATCTCACTCTATTCATTTTTTTCACCCATTCATCTTCCTCATTCGTGTCTTGGATTGGGAAAAGGAAAACGAAGTGTTGAAAAGCAGCCATGGTATCATTGGTTGTAGAGGTCGCTAGTGTAATCCATCCATGACTGGAGGCCTGTACATCTGAGGTGCATTGGCCTGTGTCCATCTTTGTTCATAGATGTGAGTCCTGAGAGTTCCAACATGGATATTCTCGACCAGTTGCGTTGGATCCCTGGAAGGAGAAGGATTACCTGAGGGACTGCATGGCAGAGAAGGGTGGAGGTCCATTCTCTTAGGTGGTGCAAGTTGGGTAGAAGAGAGTTGGGTACTTGGATTGCTTTGAGTGCTGGGAAAGCCTGTGAGATATTGAGTGATGACTATTTCAAGAAGCCAAGTAACACTCTGGAACCGTCCTTGTGGATTCATAGCCCTGGCTCGGGGGTGACACTGTTGTTGAGATTTGGAGCAGTAGTGTCTACGGTTGGGTGGAAATTCCTTGGTTTGCAACGAGTTGGTGTCTTATTTTATAAAGATAAGTCCTCTATGTTATGGTATTATTTAATTGAATCTTTAGAATATGAATGCTTGTTGGTTATTGTTGTGCACGTCATTAGATATTTTCTTGTATGTGTACTTATTAATTTAAAAAGGTATTGGTAAGAGAAATAAGTCCAAGGGTGGGCTTGAAAGTAGAATACCCAAGCCTGTGGGTGGTAGGGTGTGTTACAATCCAGTCCAAGAAATCACAAGATAAAATGTCAAAAAGAGCCCCGAAGCATCCAAGAAAAGAAGCCAACAAGATCCAAGCAATCCATGAAGGTATGATAAAGTAAGTTTCATAATTTATTCCACTTGTAATGAAAATGGAATGTGATAAAATAGAACAAAGAAGAAGGATAGTGTCAAGCAAGCCTATTTTCATATGGTTCTTACTGTGTTGATGAAAGAAGCAGTTTGTGAAAAGATACGAAAACTATATGTGAAGGACTCGAACAACAAAGTGATGAAAAACAATTCAATGTACTAACATATAAAATTATCAAAGGATATATTGTAGACAATTTATGGAATTTATATGTGTCATTACAGTATCCATGCGATCCATATGACAACATTTGAAAAAGGATAATCATGACAGCAAGCTTCGCATTACAGGTTCAAAGAAGCATGTGTACTGATATACAAGGGAAGATGTAATGTTGAATATGTTGATATAAGATATTGTGGTTGAATGTATGAAGTGGCTCATTATGTCAAGAGGATATCAGTGAAGATGGTCCTTGCCAAAAGAAGCCAGTAGATAAAAATAAAATATGTAACAAAATATTCATAGAGAAGCACAAACTTAGGGGCAGTTGTAGAAAATAGGAAGGTTGCTAGTTGCAGAGAAGAGAATGGAGAGTATAATGTAAGGAATAACATCATCTCAGGGGGATCTACAGAAAGAGAAAAGTTCACAAACTTAGGGGGAGCAATAGAAAGACAAGAATATTGTTGGCTATAGTGAATAAATTTCAGAATATGAAAAACCCTTTTCCATTGATGTCAAAGGGGGAGAGTAAAGAGAAAGAGGGAGATATGATCACAAAAGACTGTAGAAATATAGGAAAATATTGTGTGTTTCCATCAATGAAAAAGGGGGATATTGTTGGAAATTGTGTTGTCATTGATGTCAAAGTAATAACTAGACAGACATAGTCATGAATGTCATTGATTCCAAAGGAGACAGATTGTCCGAAAAAATGTTGAACAACACTATTAGAAATGCCAAGGATAAGAGCTAAGAGATAATTTAATATCACTAATTATGTGTCATGTTGATGAGTGAATGCCTATGAAGATGAAGGTAGGCATACTGAGATGAGACGTCCAAGGATTGAACCTAAACCATACACGACTCTGTGGAAGACAGAGGAAGATTTGTGCTACAAATCAAACCAGACAGAGAAAATCGAGAAGGTCCCTGTGAATCTATATATCTCTATGTGTTGATTAAATTTCAACGAGATCTCTTCTAGGGTGATTGAAGAACATGTTGAAAAGGATCAAATAAAGTTATGGCTCCCATTGATTAACTTCTGGAAAAGGTTCTGTGAGAAGAGAAAACACAAAGTTAATGAAGCAAAGGAAAAAGACAATATCCCACATGCACCAGGGACATTGAATTCAACGGGTTTATAATGAACAAGTGAAAGCTCTTATATTGAATGAAAATGGAAGAGCCATGGAACCATGTGAAAGAAGCTAAATTTTAGTGCTATAATTTCCATTTGTATGTTAATAATGGATGCTCGAGATTAAATCTTAGATCCATGTCCAGAAGAAGTCCTTCATTCAGATTCTGAAACAATCGTAAATGACTTTCAGAGTCATAACTATCGAAGGAGGAACGTTGACAGAGTAATTTGTTCTCTGATATCAATATATCTAAGAATATTCCATTCTTGGCCTTGATTTGTGTGCTGAAAGGAATGCCCAGAGTGTTTGTTTGTATGTTAATAATGGACATACGAGATTATATATTGGATAGAGGTATATCCAAATCGACGACCAACATTGATCTTTATTCGGAGTCTGAAACAATGGTAAAAGACTTTAAGAGTTAGGTATTCTGATTCGAAAGGATACTCTAACAAAGAGAAGTCTGACCCATGGATGAGATATATTTGAAGGGAAACATATCAATGAATTCTGGAAGGATACGTAGAAGCAAGGGCAATGTCATGTGTCCAATGTCAAGTCAGCATAACGTCAAAGTAGGGTAATAGGAAGGGATGACATCACAGGATTGGAGGTGCCACTTCATCCAATACACATGGAAGGAGTCCACATGGAAGACATGTCCATGCCATGTCAACACAACATTATATACATGTGTCAGACTTCATACAGTGCCACGTAAATACTAGGATAGTGATAGGAAAGCAGAGAAGTGTAACCCAGTGACTGGACCACCTATATCAAGAAAATTTGGCCATGTACAAAGGTAATAAGAAGTCCGACGAGGAAGGAAAATATGAACTAATATGAATCATTTATACATCAGATCCGTCCATGTCGGGGTGAAATAGTGCACCCTTTTATTTACACTCCAAAGAAAAATTATCAAGGAATATTCCTTTTTTATATTGATTGACATTCAAAATATTGGGGAAGTTTCACATCTCTGATAAGAGCAATATCAAAGTATATTCCTTTTTGATACCATCAGATATTATAAATCGGCGTTCAAAAGATTGGGAAGTTGTACAAATTCGATGAGAAGGGTATCGAATAATATTATCTTCCTCGGGAAACATGTTATCTCGAGAAAAATGAGCAATCTGGACAGTTGGTCATTGTGTGAACAAGATGTGATGACAACCTTATATCTAGTGGGTACCACCTAGCCATCTTACGAAATTATTAAGGGAAAGAAGACAACCATCGTGCATGTTGAGGGGGTGACATAATGGGAGCCATTTATTTCAGACTACGAGGACCATTGGATTCATCACAGTACTTGTCATCGGAGTGGACAAGTACTTTGACAACAAAGAACTCCGAGAATCAAAGAAAACCATTGATCAACGATCTGATAGTTGAGGTAGTGTTGAGTGTTTCAAACTCCATGTGGTCCTGATGAACATGATCGTAGATTGATGGTGGAGAATGAATGGAGAACTAGATCTTATGGTTTCTCAGTGACAAGTCTTGTTTTATATGTTTTGTTGGATAAGGAACAAATTGAAACTGATATTAAACGTGGTCCAAGGACAAGATATGACGATTGCGATATGTCTAGGAGTGATCAAATGGTTATTGTGCGTTGTATTTATGTTATGTCGACGTAATCAGATCAACATTTGAGATATATTCAAATACTTAATTGGACGGTGGTTGAGCATTGAGGACCAGTGAAGGAAATTGCATGAAGCAGAAGGGAACTCATATTATCCTTGATGGAGGGTTTGTAGCCAAAATTGATGGAGAATCAATGGATCTAGAGCTGAATTGATGAATACGATTTGGCTGAGAAAAAATGCTTGGTGTATAAGCTAGAATATATAATGATGCCTAGATTGTGTTGAATTTGTGTGAGTGTGAAATGAATGTGGTGTGAAGAGGTTTGAGGAGAATAGAGGCTCTAAGGTCTATAAGAATATGCGTAAGCGAGTGAGTAAGCTCTTCAATTATGAGATTCACAGGTCAGAGGATACATGAGAATGGAAGAAGAGAATATATGAACATCTTATGGTGGTTGGTAGGTGTAGGAAAGTTATGGAATTGTGTATGACAAAATTACTAAGATAGATCAACGATTCTCTGTTGAGAAGATTTAAAGAAGCATTTATGTCAATGTGGAAGCTATAGAAATAACAGAGATGTTGTATATTGTTTTGAAACAAAGAGATAATTTGACATCAAGGTGGAAGGGTGGAGCAAGGAAGGGGATTGGTGTTTCCTATAGGTTGGTTCCAACAAATCCTACAATTGTAGGTTGGTGCCTATAGGAAGAGTTGAGTTGGTGCCTATAGGAAGATCTGAGTTGGTGTCTCTTGCAGGTTGGTGCCTGCAAACATTACAACTGAGTTGGTGCGCAACCAGGGGGTTGGTGCCTTCTTCCAGTTGATGTTGGTAAATTAGGGAGTTAGATATTCCTTCAGGTCAGTGCCAATAAATAAAGGGGTTGGTGCCTCCTTCCAGTTGGTTTTGGAGAATCTTAGAAGTTGGTTCTTTCTATAAATGTAATATTATGATATATATAAGAAACAATTATGTGGTTTTATCCCATTTGGGTTTCCATATTAAATCTATGTGTACTCTGTCTTTTGTTATTGATATGGTTAATTTTGTGCATTGTGTATGATTGATTATGTAAATATTAGTTAAAGTGGTAAAACTGAAAAAATGGTAAAATCTATCTAATACTTATTCATCCCCCCTCTCAGTATTAGTGTATATCCCTGTTAGAAAAACAGGATCGCGAAGTAGTAAAATAAAAAAAATGAGGAAATAAAACACATAAGATACACAATACAATAGAGACACATATACACGTGGTTCACCCAATGTGGGATATGTCCACCAGAGAAAATGCTAGGTCCTTCCTTTATTATTATCCAACAAATGAAGTGATACAACCTACATCACACCCGTTGTAACTTCCTCTTTTTTATCTCACAATATCCTCACTCATAATACAATATTCGCAATGATACATAGCCACAATACATTTCCATCATAAAAGAGGGTTTCCTTCTAGGGAAAAATACCCTAACATAACTTCTATCGTCAGATCTACGACCTGTTGGATCATGTTGTCATTGATGCCAATGGTTTGATTGATTGATGTCA
>ML779499.1:324173-344331 GCA_009831015.1 Picea engelmannii | reverse complement strand
AAGAACATTGTGTATCAGTTTCAGATCTTTATTCAGTACAGGTACAAAGTTATGATTATTTCAAGTTAGGGTTGTTGACTAATCCAAAACTAGTCATGGTTGAGACAAGCAGTTGATGAGTTGGCACATACATGAGGTGAGGTGTATAGTTGATGATGTTGGTACATATTGATGAGTCATTGTTGATGAGTGGTTGAAACATGATTGTTATATACTTGGTACATGGTTGGATGCACTTGTTTATGGTACAGATTGATTACAGGTTGTTTGGCACAGGTTGGTGCATGGTTGATGCTCTTGTTTATGGTACAGATTGATATATGTTGAGGATTGTTGACTCATCTTAGTTCATGCTGAGAATGCAAGATGAGTCTTGTATATAGAGCTGGTGCTCTTGTAGAGTTTTACTCTATTCAGTTGTTGTTGATAAACCCCAAGGATTGTAGTCCGTAATAAAAAGAAAATTGTACATACATCTTGTGTTCTTTGTGTTCATTGTGGTGATGACTTGTTGATGATATATTGCTGATATATGTTGTTGATATGTTCTCACATCTAACTGGTTATAAATGACAACAATGTGTAATGAATAAATGTTGAATGTTAATTGATGAGTTTTTGTGAAAGAGGGAAGTTTTGGGAAAAAGAGCCCCACACTCATTCACCCCCCCTCTAAGTGTGGTAGGTGTGTCCAACACGACCTTACAATGAACAATCCAAATTTACAATGAAATTAAAATATAAATTCTACCCCCTCTACACTCCCCTGTGTGGAAGAGTGTACATTATTTTGGGGTGTAAATTCTTCATGGGGTATAAACATGACTGAAAACAAAGACCTCTGAATCAGGAAGATAATCAGGCTCCATAACCAACAATCTCCCAATTGGAGACCGATCTCAACAATTCTACCACTGTTGTATCTTCTAGACTATGAAACTTCTTGGACCTGGAAAATTTCTCATCTTCATATTCATTCTTGAAGACCAACTAAAACTACGAAGGAACTTAGTTTATCCCTGGTTACTCCTTTTGTTAACATGTCTGCAAGATTCTGGCTAGTGTGTATATTTTCCAACTTCAAATGTCCATCTTCCAAGATAGGGCGTATGAAATGGTAGATGATATGAATATGATTAGTCTTTGAATGGAAGGTTGTGTTCAAAATGAATGGCACTCTCACTATCACAGTACAACCTGTTATTCTCCTACTTCTTTCCCAATTTCTCCATAAACCTCTATAACCAAATCATTTATTTACTAGCATCTGTAGCAGCAACATACTCTGCCTATGTTGTTGAAAGTGCAACAACCTTTTGCAGTTTTGAAATCCAACTTACCGTTGTTCCACCTACAATAAAAACATACCCTGTGGTGCTCCTCCATCTATCTTTATCACCTTCCATGTCTAAATCAACATATCCCTATAAAATAGTGTCTGAACCTTCAAAACATAATGCATGAGTAGCAATACCTCTCAAATACCTGAGAATCCACTTTTTTGCCTCCCAATGTTCTTTACCTAGATTGTTCATATACCTGCTCACAACTCCCACTGCATGTGCAATATATGGTCTTGTGCAAACCATCGCATACATCAAGTTACCAACAACTGATGAATAAGGGATACTGGACATGTATTATATCTCCTCATGTGTCTTGGGACACATTTCCTTAGTTAATTTGAAATGGATGGCCAAAGGTGTACTAACTAGTTTTTCATTCTGTATTCTAAACCTCTCCAACACCTTCTCTATCTACTCACCCTGAGACAATGTCAATTTGCGATTTTTCATGTCTCTTGTTATTCTCATACCAAGGATTTTATTTGCAGCACCCAAATCCTTCATCACAAATGAATTAGCTAATTTCTTCTTGAGCACATTTATATCCTACATATTAGACCCTGCAACAAGCATGTCATCTAGATACAATAGAAAGATAATATAGCTTCCATTTTCTATCTTTTTAAAATAAAAACAATGATCAAAATGCCATCTATTATAACCTTGTTCTGTCATAAACATGTCAAACTTCAAATACCACTACCTTGGATCTTTCTTTAGGCCATACAATCTCTTCTTCAGCCTACATACCAAATTATCCTTTCCTTTGACCTCATACCCCTGTGGTTGCTGCATATAAATATCTTCCTCCAAATCCCCATGGAGAAAATTTGTTTTTACATCTAATTGTTCAAGATGCAAATCTTCAACTTCCACAAGACTTAAAATAGTCCTAATTGAAATCATTTTAACAATAGGAAAACATATTTCATCCAAATATATACCTTTCTTTTGTGCAAATCCCTTTACAACAAGTCTATCCTTGCATCACTTTTGGCCTCCATCTTCTTCCTTCAACTTGTAAACCCATTTATTCTGTAATTATGTTTTTCCTGCAGGAAACTAAACCAAATCCCAAGTCTAGTTAATTACCAAGGAATCCATTTCCTCTTTCATTCTTTGCTCCCACTTCTTTTGAGTGTCTATCTACATTACATCTTCATAACATTCTGGTTCACTGGAATCAGTCAACAATAAATAATACAATGAAGGAGAGTATCATTCAAGGGGTATGCTTGACCTGGTAGATATTATAACAACACTTACAGGAGTTTGAGGTACTTTCTGCTTCTGTTGTTGTACATTTTTATTTCCTAGTTCCTTTGGAATTTCTTTTTCAGTGATCTCATCAAGCACTTTGTATTCTGGTCTTTCTTTTTCTTGTTTCTTTCCCTGCAACTGATCTTTGTACATGACCTCCTCATTTAATATGACATCTATACTCATAATGATTTTTTTATTTTCATAATCCCATAAGCGATAACCAAAATCATTAACACCATATCCAATAAAGGTACACTTCTTGGATTTTTCCTCCGACTTTGTTCTATTTTGTTTATCAATATGGACAAATGACTCGCAACCAAAAGTCTTCAAAAAAGAATAGTTTACCTTTTTACCTATCCATGCCTCCTCTAGAATTCTACCATCCAAAGATATTGAAGGTCATTTGTTTATTAAGTAAACAACAATATCTATAGCATATTCCCATAACTGTAAGGGCAAACCAACATGCAATCCCATACTCCTTGAACACTCCATGATTGTCCTATTCATCCTTTCTGACACACCATTTTCTTGTGGTGTTCTTGGAACTGTCTTCTCTCTATGAATCCCATGGTATGAACAACAATCATCAAACTTGTTGCTATAATATTCACCTCCATTATCTGATCTGATACACTTCAACCTTTTCCTGTCTCATTCTCAACCAAAGCTTTCCATTTCTTAAAAGTATCAAAACATCATATTTTTGTCGAATGCAATAAACCCAAGTTTTTCTAGTTACATCAACAATAAAAGTAACATAATAATGAGACCACCAAGAGATGATACATGAGATGGTCCCCATACATCTGTATGCACAAGCTCTAACCTTTCACTCTTCTTTTCTTTTTTGACTCTGATAAATCTAAATCTCTTATGTTTTCCATAAACATAATGCTCACAGAAATCCAAATCAATTTGTTTAAGATCTAGAAACAAATTTATTTTTGGAAGGATATGCATTCCCTTCTCACTCATGTGTCCAATCCTATGATGCCACAGTGTTTTATCCACTCCTGTAGAAGCTAAAGAGATATAAGAGTTATTATTACCAATACATAAATACAATGCACCTACCTTCTCTCCTTTTGCTATCACCAATGATCCTTTGGTGACCTTCCACACCTTATCTGCAAATATGGATATACAAACTTCACTTACCAAATTCCCTATTGAAATCATATTTTTCCTTAGATCTAGAACATTTCTTACCTATTTCAACAACCATTGGTTTCCATTGCTTTTCTTTAGTTTTACCTTTCCCATTCCAACAATTTTGCAGGGTGCATCATCACCCAAATGAACCTGTCCAAAATCACCTTGAACATAATCTAGAAAATGTTTCATATGGGTTGTGGCATGAAATTAAGCCCCTGAATATACTACCCAAGACTCATAAATATTATCTACAAAAATAATCAAATCATCTTATAACACGTTACCTACTACATTTGCTTCCTGATTTTTCTCTTGTTGTCCATCTGTTTATTTCTTTGGAGCTTTGTAGTCTTTCTTCAAATGACCTTTCTTCCCACAATTACAACACTCTGTCTTTCCAAATATATATTTGGATCTGCCCTTCCTAGAATTATCACAATTCCCTGATCCCTTTCCTCTATCCTTTTGTCTTCCCCTGTTCTCCATGTTCAACGCATTACCTGATGTCTCACATGTTCTTTTCCACCGCATTTCCTCACTAAGGATAACACCAACAACATCATAAAATTTCAAAGTGTTTGAACCAGAGAAATATTTACTTACAACCATGACCAAGCCATTTCAACTTTCTGGCAATGAGCACAAGATTAGAAGAGCCATGACCTCATCATCAAAGTCCACTTTTAAAGAACTTAGTTGATTAGTAACAGTATTAAATTCATTTAAATGATTTGCAATAGACCCACCTTCTGACATCTTCATATTAAATAATCTCTTCATTAGAAATACCTTATTGGATGTCGAGGGTTTTTCATACAGTTTAGCTAATGCATCCATCATCTCCTTCATTGTTTTTTCTTTTGAAATATTGAAAGCCACCGACGCTAACAGGCCAAACAATATCGTTCCTAGTGTCTTTCTATCAAGAACCTCCCATTATTCATCCTTCATAGCCATCGAATTATTTTCTATTCCACCCAATGGTAGGAATATATCCTTGTGATATAAATAATCTTCCATATGCATCTTCCATAATTGGTAGTTTTGGTTGTTAAATTTTTTGACCCTAAACTTTCCATCTTCCACCATTTCTCCCACTCGAACCAGGAACCCTCTTTTCCTACAAGTTAACTTTTGCTTTGATACCAGTTGTTAGAAAAACAGGACCGCGAAGAAGTAAAATAAAAAAAAATACGGAAATAAAACACAGAAGATACACAATACAATAGAGACACAGATATACTTGTTTCACCTAGTGTGGGCTACACCCACTAGAGAAATTTCTAGGTCCTTCCTTTATTATTATCAAGAAAATGAAGGGATACAACCTACAACACACCTGTTGAAACTTCCACTTCTTTCTCTCACAGTCTCCTCACTTAGAATACAATATTCACAATGATACATAGCCACAATGCATTTCCCTCATAAAAGAGGGTTGCCTTCTAGGAGAAAAAAACCCTAACATGACTTATACCATCATATCTGCGACCTTATTATGAATGGTCCATATTTAAAATGAAATTACAATATAACTTCTACCCCCCTCTACACTCCCCCACATGGAAGAGAGTACATTCTTCTGGGGTGTAAAGTCTTCATGGGGTATAAACACGGTTGGAAACAAAGACCTATGAATTAGGAAGATAATCAGGCTCCACAACCAAAAATCCAAACAAAATATTCCATTGTGGATACAAGAGAGCATTCCCCCTCATTCACCTTTTTCTCTCATGTCTGGTTCCCATAACCTACAATCTCGCAGCCCTCAATTTGCACCTCCACTTCCGCATTACCCAAATTGCACACTCATGACTTAGTCATTTTATTGAGTTTTACACTTAGTCTTTATTGAGTCTTATACTTAGTTTGTTTTTTACTTGTGAATGGGTATGCAGGAGCCCATACCCTCATTTCCACCTTACACTCTAAGTCCCACATGTAATATTCCATATATAAAAAGTATGCAGAACATAAATAAATAGCTAGAAATGGAAGATGAACAACAATATAACCAGAAAAACACCACGATAATACCAAAATGATAACAAAATAACACTTTGATTACTGAGAGAAATGTTCACTTGCCTCTTTGAGGGAGCAACCTCCAGCAGAGTAGAGATCTATTGAAATAATATCCAAGAAAAAACTTCTAATACGCTTGACTCCTATTTATACTAAATATGTCTATCAAAAGAACAATCTAGAGGAAGATCCTTCTAGAAGCAGAAGCTTCTATTAGGTCTTCTTACATTGGAATTATTCTTCCTTATTTATAGGCCTTATTAATATTGACCTTTATTGCATGGAAATATATTATTCTACCTACGTGAGGGGTTAGGTACCTAACATGTCTACCCCCTTAAAAATAGCCTTGTCCTCAAGGCTTGAGATGAGGAAATTGTTGGAGAATAGTAGTTGGTTCCCAAGTGGCATCTATTGGAGTTGTATCTTTCCACTGGACTAACACTTCCTTGATGGTTCGTTGACACAGACGACGCTCATGCTGGTCCAAAAATACTTCTGGTTGTATCCAAATGGATCCTTATTCATCCAACTCCGGAAGGTTGGTTTGAGTTTGGCACTTAGTTCCAATCACCTTCTTTAAGAAGGAAACATGAAATATATGATGGAGCTTAGAATGACTGGGAAAAGATAACTGATAGTCCACCTATCCCACACGCTTGAGAACTGTATAAGGACCATAAAATTTGGGTTCCAGTTTTTGAAAATGGTCATCCTTGAGGGAATTTTGCTTGTAAGGTTTTAGTCGAAGAAACACATGATCCCCTTCTGCAAATTGATGTTCAGAGTGACCTTGATATGCTTGTTACTTCATGTGATTATGGCCCATGACCAAATTCTCTTTAAGGGTATGAAGAATAGCCTCTCAAACTGTAACTGTTTGTTCAACTGCCTGGACCTTCGAGACACCTAGAAAATATGAGTGAAATGAAGGTGGATTTTGTCTATAGACTACTTCAAAAGGGGTCATGCAGGTAGTTGTATGGTAAGAAGTGTTTTACCACCATTCATCTAGTGGTAACCATTCAACCCACTGATTTTTCCTTTTCGATGAAAAACACCTCAAATATGTTTCAAAACACTTGTTGACCACTTAAGTTTGACCATCAGTCTGGGGATGATAAGTTTTTCTAAGATGCAATTGGGTTCCTTGGATCTTGAATAGTTCTTGCCAAAATTTTCTAGTGAAAGTCGGGTCGCGATCAGAAACAATAGAATGTGGCATGGCATGAAGCTTGAATACCTAATCCATGAAACGTTGAGCCATAGTGGATACTATAAATGGGTGTTGAAGAGAACAGAAATGAGCATACTTAGAAAAACGATCAACTACCACCATGATGACTGATTTATTTCTAGATTTAGGTAAGTCTACAATAAAATCCATAGAGTTATCTCGCCAAATAGCAGGTGGAATCGGAAGCGGTTGTAGTGTGCCATGAGATTTGATTGTTTCTCCTTTGTTGTGTTGACACACATCACACTCAACCACAAAATTACGAACATCATGTTTCATACCATCCCATAATAAATAACATTTGACCCGGTCATAGGTTTTGGTAAACCCTGAATGCCCAGCTGTTTGTGTATCATGAAGCTCAAAAAGTATCGTGGATTTAAGTTTTGACTGTGTACTTAAATACAAATGGCCTTTGTATCAAATATCATCATTGATCCAAGAGTACCTTGGGGAGACTAGAGAATTGGACTGCAATTGTTGTATGAGATGTAAACTTTTGGGATCTTGTAGCCATTCCTAGCGAACAACTTGGAGCCAATATGGTACAATGAAGGAGAGAGAAAAAAGAGACCCTTCATCTTCATATTTTCTGGAAAGTGCATCAACAACCACATTGTCTTTTCCTTTTTTGTAAATGATCTCATAATCATATACAAATATMTTAGTCACCCATTTTTGTTTCTCGAGGGAGGAAAGGCATTGATCCGGGAAATACTTGAGACTTTGACGATCTGTCTTAATATGGAAGCGTTTACCCAATCGATATGGGTGCCAAAGATCCACAGCATGAAAAATAGCCAAAATTTCCTTTGCATATGTTGACTTGCCCAAATTTCACTCTAACATTTGTTTGCTAGTAAAGGCCAAAGGCCGACCCTCTTGCATAAGGATGGTGCCAATTACTTTCCCATAAGCACCACATTCCAGGACAAAGGTCTTTGTGAAATCAGGAAGGGCCAGGACAGGAGTGGTGCACATGGCCATATTCAAGGTTTGAAAATCCCGAGAAACTACTGGAGTCCAAGAGAAATAATTATTTTTAAGGAGAGTCATGAGAGGTGCCGCAATATTTCCATAATTTTTAACAAACTTGCGATAATAACCTGTTAAACCCAGAATTCCACGCAAGATTTTGAGAGTCTTTGGGTGAGGCCAATATTGCATAGCTTCAATATTTTTAGGATCCACCCTAACAATAGCCTCTCCAACAAGATGACCCAAGTACTCGACTTCTGAGGTGTCAAAAGCACATTTAGATTGTTTGAGGAAAAGTTGGTGTTGTGAGAGTAGATGGAGAATTTGATCCACATGGGAAAGATGAGATTGCCAAGTTTTACTATAGATGATAATATCATCAAAGAAAACTAAGACAAAATGATGGAGAAAAGGATGAAAGACATGATTAATGAGGCTTTGGAAGGTAGAGGGAGAATTACACAGGCCAAAGGGCATGAACAAAAACTCATAGTGACCCTCATGAGTTCAAAAGGAAGTTTTGGGTATGTTAGATTCTTTCATACATATTTGGTGGTATCCAGAATGCATATCAAGTTTAGTGAAGTACTAAGCACCACTTAGCTCATCCAAGAGATTATCAATGACAGGAATGAGGAAATTGTCCTTGATGGTGAGCTTATTGAGGGAACTAAATTCAGGACACATGCGAAAAGTAACTTCTTTCATAAGTATCATGACCACAGGGGAAGAATAAGGGTTGGTACTGGGGTGGATAACAACTGTTTGGAGCAATTCTTGCACTATTTTCTCAATTTCATTCTTTTGGGAAAAGGGGTGGCGATAAGGGAGAAAATTGGGAGGAAGACTTCCAGTAACAAGGGGAATGGAATGATCACGAACACCATGAGAATAAGGAAGGCCCTATGGGGTGGAAAAAACAACTTGATGTTTGGAAAGGATAGCTTGGAGGTTAGGATGCACAGAGGGTGTCTCAACGGATTGAATAGAATGGAGTTGAGAAATGATACTCGAGTGGCTTTTCTTGAGGATCTTTTCCATATTATGGGAACTAATGATCTCAAGAGAACCAACCGTGATACATTGGAATTGATACTTTTGTCCTTCCTATCAGAATTGCATGGTTAATTCCTTAAAATCCATAAGAATGGGACCCAAAGTGTGTAACCATTCAACACCTAGCACAATGACACAACCTCCTATGTCAATGAAAAACATATGATATTTCAGTTGGTAATGTCCAATTTGAAGACAAACAATTTTACACCGCCCACCACATTTCATCGACCCACCATTGGCTATCATGATTTGAAAATTATTGACAACACGAATATAGCAATTGGTTTCCTGGGCAATGCGATGATGAATAAAATTGTCAGTGCTACCACTGTCAACAAGGATGGTGACCTTCATGTGCTTAATGTAGCTAATGAGCTTGAGCATTTGGGGGGACGAGAAGCCAATGAAGGCATGAAAGGAAATAAGTGGGTCAACTTTAGGTGGGTCAACAAGCTCTTGGGTGGCATCGGGAAGGGAGGGTTCTTCAATAAGGGGAACTGTCACATCCTCTTTAGGGACATCTTCTAAGATGACCATAAATAGTTTTTTTTCCTTACACTTGTTCCCTGGAAAATATTTTTCATCAAAATTATAACAAATACCTTTTAGTTGTTGCTAATCCATTTCATCCCTAGTTAGTTTCTAGACCTTGAGGGGAGTAACAGGGGGGTTAGGATTAGCGGGTTGAGGGTGAGGAAAAAAGGGGTTTTTTTGTTCTAGGAAAAAACAAATTGTTGGGCCTCTTTATCACATTGAGTAGCTTCCAACCAAGTGGGAGGGCGGGTCATGAGAACCTGGGATTAGATTTCATCCTTGATACCACTGATAAAGCATTCACAGAAGAACGCATCTGACATGCCCTCTATTCGAAAGGCCAAATGCTCAAAAGTAGTGATGAACTATTCCATTGTGACTGACTATTTCAACTTGGTCAAATGACCTAGATAGTGGGTATCACTATCAAAGTGGGCATAGAGATCAACAAAAACCTGGGTCCAGGCAATATACCCCTGACGTGAATTTTTTCAGTATTGCCACCATTGCCAGTGTTAAGGATCTAGATAGAGGAAAACATAGCAAAGTGTGTCCAACTCGAAAGTAATACCATGCAGAGAAAAATAGTGATCCATTTGAGTGACCCAACCTGTAGGATCGGGTCCATCAAAGTTATTGACATGTACATGGGGAAGACGGGGTTCACGATGAAAGGATTTGGAGTGAAAATGCAGAGACTGAGAGGAATCAACAACATCAGGTTGTGTTGATGAAGAAGGACCCGTAGGGAAGTTTAACAATTGATTAACAACAGTCTAGATAGAGGCCAATTGGGTGGTGATTTTGGATTCCAAGGTGTCAATGCAGGAATTGGTGGAATCCATCTGAGATGTGAGATGTTCGATGGAGACATGGGCTTGATTGATAGAAATTTAGAGATCTTGGTTGCGAGTGGTGGCCATTTGGAGAGGGGAAGTGATGGTAAGGAAACAAAATGGGTGGGTGGGACCACAAAAAAAGTACTTAGAAGTGATAGGTACAACGATGATCAGTGCTTAAGGGAAATATAATGGGATAGGCGAAAAAATAGGGAAACTAGGAAGGGGTCGGGTCCACTGAAACAAAAAGGATTAAAAATGAAGGGTATGACTATGATCAAGGAGAAAAGGGGAAGCCAATAGAATAGGTCCCAAATAAGTGTGCCAATGGGACTACTATACTCATTTATTTATTTTACTCCTGCGGAGTTATACTTCGGACTAAAGAATATTGCAGAGACGAAATTCCCAAATGCTTAACAGGAAGAAATGTGTAGTAATTTTGCATCCAAAATGCAGAAGACAATGTAACACGAAAATATATCTTGTTGGTTCTATTTATGTTTCCTTCCCAAGGGTTAGGGTATTCAAGGGTTCTACAGACAATGGTTTTCCCTATTCTATAGCTCTCTGATATACGTGCGGGGTCCAATAGTAGTACTCGACCCAATATCTCAGGGAACCAACTAAGGAGGCTAAACTGCACCGTTAGTCATACTACCCAACTACCTAGGTACTAGAGAGTATATTCTTGAGTGTTTTTCTCGGTGGAACTATAGAAGTCAGGCGATTGATCGGTCTATCTACGGAGGGCTTCAGGAGATCCAGGTCGATCCGTATACATGTGTTGTCTGATGTGCTACTACTCAAAGGGGTACCAACAGGGGTTACAAGGGTGGCCAATAGATGTGCACTTAAGTACCACTTGTATTTTCTGCATGTATGAATCATTGACCGAGGGTTTATGCGTGTAACAAGTAATATATGTAGCTTAAAGACGTCGAAATACGTCTCTACCCTGAAAAAAAATTAACACACAATTTTCTACCGAGGAAGGTTCTATGATACCACTTGTAATATTCCAGATATAAAAAGTATGCAGAACAGAAATAAATAGCTAGAAATGGCAGATGAACAACAATATAACTAGAAAAACACCATGATAATACCAAAATGATAACAAAATAACACCAGAAATAACACTTTGATTATTGAGAGCAATGTTCACTTGCCTCTTCGAGGGGGGAACCTGCAGTAGAGTAGAGCTATATTACAATAATATCCAAGAAAAAACTTCTCATACCCTCGAATCCTATTTATACTAAATATGTCCATCAAAAGAACAATCTAGAGGAAGATCCTTCTAGAAGAAAAAGCTTATATTAGGTCTTCTTACATTGGACTTATTCTTCCTTATTATTATGCCTTATTAATATTGACATTCATTACATGAAAATATATTATTCTACCTATGTGAGAGGTTAGGTCCCTAACACCGCATGAATTATCTTAATTTTTACTCACTTTTATACTTTAGCCAATTGTTTAAATGTGGATGTGAGACAACCTTCCTTTCCAATATCGTTTCCTCTCATGCTTGTGTCTCACAAGACGCATCCCTTCCTCATAGTTATTAATTTTTATCGAGTTTTATCTCCTCACCTACCTTCTCTACTTCCACATTCCTGTAACTCGACCATTTTTTAATATTATTTCATTTAAATACTATTTCCTATCTCGAGTTTACTTCTCTTTATTTTGGGACACACCTCCCAATGACACATGGCAATGAAGACCTATTATATAAAGATGACACGTGCTAGTGAGGTGGACCTATCCTTGGGTGATACGTGGACCTACCCTAAGGTGACACATGGATGGATAGAGAAGAATGGGCAATGACCTGACACGATGACTAGGTGATGATGTGGTGGTCAAAACATACTTTGTGCAGAAGCTACACAAAATTCTATGGATCTCTCTACTTCATCCAAAAATAACATGGAGATGAAATTTATTTATAAATAATTTATGAGAACCATCTATTGATGAAAAATAATGATCAATATTAATACCAACATTTTCATATTTTTCTTGGCTAGAGTAAAATAATCGGGATTGTCATCCTATGTTTATATCCTCTTTTACAAAAATTTCAATTAATTCTCAAGAAACGTGTCATTGGAATTAATGTTGTTTATTATAATTAAGTATGTCAAAATGGAAATAAAACATTCATAACAAAAAAATAATTTAAATATTTTTTTGAATAACTTTAGAAATAAAAGATATGACAAAGGAAAGACATAAATACTCAAATGAGACACAAAAGCATCCAAAGATTTTATTTATTCAAATCTGAAATACAACCAATAACATTCTTCATACCCCAAGGGTAAGGACCACAATGAAACTTAGCAATTTGTAGCATCCTTCTCTTGCACACACTTGATTGGACTTATTCTTTGAGGACACTTGCATGCAAGCAATTCGGTTCATTATATGCTTGACTATTTGGATTATGGCTTATGATGATGTTGTGGATATGATGATATGTTATTTATTATATTTATATCAACATGTGTTATTGACTGGTTTTTCGTGAGTGTGCAGAACTCTGGACCGGTTGAGGATGTCAAGGGCATCGATGGACCTCCTTGGACTTTGGATCAAGTTAGGGAGTGGACTGTTATGGTGGGAGTGTTTTGATATTGCATATGTGACATATGACTAGTATATTATGATGTTGATTTTGGATCGTTGACATGTTTTCGTTGATGGATGCAGGCTGACGATAGCTTGCTAACCAGACTCACATTTGGAGTAAAGGGGTCACACATGACAACCATAGATATTGATGGATAGGTGTGGCATCAGCCCTGCCACAACCTACTAGCACTCCCTTCATGGCTCAAATTGTAGGTTAATGATTAACTAGTTAGAGAGATCCACGATGTTGTGAGGGAAGACTGTGACAGTCACTCACAATGATTCTAAGGGGCATGCAATAAGGTAGGGTCCTTATTCCTTAGAGGCCCTTAGTCTCCCACAAGGTCACTTGATGGAGTATTGACTCCAGGGATTTGATGTCTACCAAAATCAGTCAAAAGGCAAGTGTCACCCTTGGAGCATGCAGTGTGTCTTGAAGGGCACGTCGCGTAAATGGAACTTGAATACAGGTGAGTGGCACCCTTGGAGCACATAGTGCGTTTTGAAGGGAATGTCGTGACTTTAACACTGTGAGTTAATGAACCTAGTACCTAGAAAACTATGTCCCCTTAGGACTTGGTAAACCTTAAATTGAATGATTGCTTGAGTAAATATTTATAATTATAAATTTCCTTAAAACGTTTTTCGAGCCTAGTGAATTTAAAGGACTAGGTCTAAATAGGACATGTGAACAAAAACAAAAGGGAACAAAAAGGACATTTAACAAGGGGGGGATGAAGAAAACTCAAACATAAATAATTAAATTAAAATTTTAATGGAGGATTAAAATAATTGATAGATTATTGTTGGCCAAGTACAAACTTGCTAATTTAGAACTTAGACTAAAAAGGGGAAACTTAAAGAAAAAGGGGAATGTTGAACATAGTAGGGAATCTAGTCTAGAAAATCTTTTAATTTCGAACTCGACTAGGCTTTAAGAAAGGAGTCATTCATTAAAGGGATGTAAGGGAATAAAGGGACATCAAGGAGTGTTTTTAGGAATGCTTTTAGGTTGGTGAGAAAAATTGGCCATTTAAATTAAATAATTAAATGAATTTTTGGTGCAACTAAGGGATCGGGTGACATGTGTACGGGGGAGGTTTATCCTAATTAAATTTAATAAAAATAATTTAATGATGGTTTTGGCAACTAATCACTAAGAAAACTCTATAAAAGGAATGGCAGAGGAGGAGAAGGGATCACATCTGGTATGTGTAGTGTTATGTTGTCGGATTTTACTCTTGACTATTTTTTCTTGTGGGAGTTGGGACACCTAGCTCGGATAACGAGTGGTAGCTTGACCTTGCGAGGCGAGCTAGGAGCTAGCTTTCTTTGGTTGTGTGTGTGGCCCCTTTGCGGATTAGGGGGCTCAAGGAAAAGAATAGTACCCCTAGCGTTGGTTGGGAGGTATCAGTGAGGTCTCAGTGGTTGGCATGTGGGAGTTGGACGAAGTGCGTGCATGGGACAACCACTTTGGACTCTGCGCCTACAATCACTGTATTTATTGAGATTTGTATTCACTAATATTGATTACATGTATTTCCTTTAGAAATCATTTCACCTATACTGTGTCTCCGAATTCGTTTGAAATCTTTGGGTGATGAATTGTATATTTATGGTTTTAAAGGAAATGATGTTATGTGTGATCAATTTTCAATACGCTTCCTCCTTGATGAGTTTTGATAGTATTTATGTTTATAATTAGTGCACTTCCTTCTTATGGATTGGACTAAGATTATTTTGCCCCTTTAAAATATGAGATCCGTTAATTTCATTGTAAAAAAAAAAATTAAACTTGAAGATCTGTCAATATTCCCTTCTCCAGCATCTTTTTCTATCCTTTAACCCCTTGGTAGTCTCAAATTTTGGACCATCCTTCATACTGTAGAACCTATCTCTTCCTTTTGGTTTCTTGTCAGCTAATTTCCTTGGGGGGTGAGTTGGGACGTAGGCCTCTTGGTATTACCCACTTATTGGTCTTATTGAGTACCAAATAACATCTTATTAAGAATGTCTAGGTGCCCTCATGGCCCAGCACAAATGTTATTTTAATTGATGATTCTTGATGGTTGTTTAGCATTTTCACAGCCTCGACCGAGGTCCATTGCTGGGATTTTCAGCCCTTTTCCTATTCAACTTGATGATGAGCTCTCCAATTTCTACATTGTCCCCTCGCTGAATAAATTATTCCAAGAGCTAGTTGTAGATGCATACACCAATTTAGATCCAGATGGTAGATGCATTGTTTTAAAAAAATCAAAATAGAAGATGAAGTATGGCGCAACTCCTTTCTCAGATGCATTCTAGTCGTTGTTCCAGTAGAGTTCCCTTGAGTTGATTCTAGTAGAATCCATTTCATAGTTATTACCGGCACCCTTCCAGCTTCCTCGATGTCTGAATCCTGTAGTAGTGCCTTGTTTTTTCAGCGCTGAACTTGCAGCCACTGGACAGCCATGCTCCCAATGGATGACCATGATTTATGCTTGCGACAAGTGGTCCTAAGTAGCTTATTTTTTCTATATAGGCTAGTGTTATCACTCCCTTATTAAAAAGGTTATTTTTCTCTATATGTTTTGATGGATCAAGGATTTTATTGTTCCTTGTTATAATTTCTTAATTTGATCAATTTTGTTCACCTACTATGTGCATATAAATTCGATAGTTTAATTTCATTTGCAATATATAATAGATCAACCTTACAAGATAAATAATTCAACATGTATCTTCTAGCTTATGTTTTTAAAGTTAGCAATGAATAATCTTCAATAATTTACTAGCAACTTATATTTTCATTGATGGAAATAAATGCATAATTTATGTAATGAGATTGTCTTGTGATAGAATTATTCTCAACTTGATGGTGTATTCTTAAGTAAATATATCATTGTCATCCATGTAATTATGCTTCCAATTTGATAAATTTGTACTTTTATATTTAGATAGAGGAAGTTGTTTTAATTGAGTGCATTTAATTTTCAATATGTTTTGCCCAAGTGTGGCAGCATGGTTCTTATGATTGGGATCATTTCACGCATTGGTAGATAAGTACGTAGGGTAACTTGGTATTGGGTCATGTGCTTCCCAATGAGGATGATGTTGATTATTAAATTGATGTTTTGTAAATTGTAGTGTAACACATGAATGTAATTTTGTTTCTCGCTCGCCATAAAGGTTCTAGTTACTTGTGTCACTTTTTGATGTTGGTTGCGTCTGGATGATGTTGATGTTGTGATTTAGCTTAGTCGTTTTTATTCTTTGTCTGATTGAATGCTCATTTATTTCTTCAAGTTTCTTGAGGTGTTGTTATGCTAGGTCGTTATGTTTGTGTGTTGTGTGAATTGTGTTTGTTATGTTCGTCGTCGAGTTGTGATGCTTGATTGTATTAATGACATTACTTTCCTTGCGCTTCAAAAAAAATATTGTATTTGTTATGCCTCACTTGTTTCATAATGATGGGGTTCGTTACACAATCAATGATGGTATTTTTCATCATACAATGACCACTGGTATCATTAAGTGAAACCAAGACTGAAAGAAAGATGAAATGATAGGCACAAATGTCAGTACCTTGACTCTTGTGAAGTGTATCAACAAATCAATACTTCTTGGCTCTCCTTGTTTCCACCTTCAGAAGGATCCTTATCATAGTTTTTCTCTCCATCACTCTCCCTTTTTCTTGTCCCTTGAACTCTCATTTTACCTTTCTCAAAGTAGTTTGAGAAGTTCAACTTCTTTTAGTTATGTCATTGGGGACAACTTTATAAAATAATAATAATAATTAATGATAAGGATAAACAAATACTAACTAATAGATGGGGACCCTCTGGTTACTCTTTTATTTCCAAACAAATTTCCCCATGTTCCTCCTTTAAAATACACACAATTAATGTCATCAGATTTTCATTTAATTACTCCCATAAACCATATCCCAATCTACTCATAGAAAAACATTGTAAACAACATTGTGCCTCCCGAATAGTAATATATTTACCAAAAATAAATATATCATATTGTTTCCATAATTATGTCCAAAATAAATACCACATCATTTGCTCATAAAATGACCATAAATGTGTCCAAAATGTTGAATTATCAATCTGTCTAAAATATACCCTTGTCGAAAAAATGATCATATCTATCCCATAAATGAAATATCATCATAAAACTAGAAGTCATATTTTTCCTGAGAGGCAGTTTGCCTCTTCTCACCTCCCTATGACCTTGTTACCTTCATGAATTCTATACTTTCATCCACAAGTGATTTTCCTTTTGCTGCTGAAGAAACTCATCTATAATGTAAATTAGAGTTAGAGTATGCACACAATAGCTAATAATCATCAAACACTATTTACATAACATAATTTAGAATAGCCATGTGCAACAACAAACAAACATGCAGATAACCATGGTCACTCAGGAAGAATCAACCAAAAGCATCATTATTTAAGAACATGTGAATGTAAGTGATATTGGGAACATGTTAGGGTTTGTAATGTGCATAAAATGTAACAATGAAAGGGAAAGATAATGATACATGTTCTTAAAAAATTACATAAAACATCTATGAAAACTGAGTCATCCTTCAACATTGTCTTTATCCTTGCCTCATCAATACCCAACACTACTTATTTTAATTATCAAGTATGCAGCAGGGGGGAGAATTATGAATTAAAATGAAAGTGCAAATGGGAGCTAGGAATAACTACGAAAAATGGAAATATGGAGGGATTTGGCACTGATCAAAACTGGACCTTTTAACCATGCCATAACCTCATTTTTATTATGACTTCATAATTCTCAACCATTAAATCTCTTTCCCTTTTAATATCAATATAACAAGGTAAATATTCAAACTTTATAAATCACACGGGGGAAAATAAATGATTTCTGAAAGTGATAAATGAAATTCGGAATTTGGAAATAACAAATGAAAAGTGAAAATTGTTGGATATGTGTTATAATAGGGAGGGTTTTAGGGGGCAGAGCCCTCAAAAAAAAAAAATTCTTTGGTTTTCGTTTCCATTTTTTGGAGGTACTCAGTTTGCGTGTCCATTTATGGGTGGTTTTTTGGCACATGTTTTTCACCGATGGTTTTCTATTTCCAGTTATGGAATTAGGGTTGTTGACTAATACAGGACATTGGATTAGGGTTTTGGATGCCACTGGCTCCTATATGTATGTTGTATTGTAAAAAATGCATGAGGTGAATGAATATAGAATATGTTGGTTTTCTCGGTTTAGGTTTCCAGGGGAAAAATCTCTGTGTGACGTGTGTGTTTTCCATTGTATCTTTTATGTTCTTTTATTGAAAATCAGTTTGCAGTAAACTATTGTACAAGGTTAAAATCTACAAACATATGAGGAGTTTGTCCCTGTATTTATAAAGTCTATATCCTTTTAAAGATAATAGATTTATTTCAAATTCAAATTCATTTCATTACCCATAATCCGCTCTAAAAAAAAATTCAATAGCGAAATGCATTGGCCAGACCAGACACATTAATGAAATGCAAGTTCCTTCAACTTAGCAGGCCATAAACCAATGAAACGACATGATCAATAATCAATAAGCCTCTACAGAATGTATAGTGAAGATAACCTTTTCAAAATCAACACTCATCATAATCTTTTAGCTTAATAAAATCTTCATTGTATCGAAATCCAAACTGAAACATTTTAATCAACTTTTGTATGCGAAAAAAATCGTAGGTATACCCAACACTTTTTCAAACAATTCATTTATCAAGAAAACAATTGATCATCACTCTGTGCAAAGGCATCATCATAAATATTCCAAATTTACTATATAACAACCACTTCCAAAACAGACTTCACATGTTTTCTTCCATTCTAACCACAATCAAAATTGAACTGAAACAACTCACCATCAAAAGATGAATTTGAGGATATTTAGGGTTTCAACACCTAAAATCCATATACATTTTCAACAACTATAACGAGTGAAAAGGCTAGGGTTATGCAAGAAGGATAACAAAAAAAATTCTTTTTCAAATGACTTGAAACTAACTGTACATTTTATTTTGAATCGACTCTGACTAGGAACAAAATATTTGGAAGAGGAGAGAATCAACACGAATACTAGGTAGGTTTGAAACTGATAGGTCAAACTCCAGGTAGATGGTATAACCCCCCAAAAAAATCTCAAAGTATAAAATATTTTGTAGCAGGGTGGCAAAATCACTTTGTAAGCGGAGTAATATTGGATCTCAACAATGAACAACATTCATATTAGGTCATTATAATAGAGAAAAAAAGGGTTTTAGTGTGAAGGATAGTGTATTGAATAGTAGCATAGTTCTTTACCCAATGTGGCATCAAATACATCAAGGAGAAACCACAAGACTCTTCATAAAACCAGGAAACCTTCATTTTGAAACAACAGTCTAAATAATAGTAGTACTTCACTACTATCATTTTCTATAGGGAAGAGAAACCAAGAAAGAAAACCAACAACAAGCAACAAATTCATTCACCATTACACATAGCTACATAAAAATTATAACTATAAATTTAAAATGCATTTGATGAGAGAAGCTATAGGAAGCATACCTTTACTAGCTGCTCGAATCCTTTTCTTTAATCAAAATGAGTTTCAATGCTAGAAAATCAATGGTTAGGGTTCTAACAAAACAATTTTTGTAGAACTCGATTTTAGAGACCAACAAAATGAAAATGACGAACATACAAGGTGGTAACCCCAACAAGAAACCCACGTTCCTGCATTCAATGCATGAGATTCACATCACCTCAACATTTACTTCCCTTTCCACATCACAATTCCACTAATCCACTTAATCCAATAGCATAACAACATATTGTGCCATGTATGCAAAATTTCATGTACTTTCATCACCATATCACCATCGTTTAAATGCCCTCGAAATAACATCTCATTCAATACATTGAATGTTAAGAACCAAACATCAATATAGCATAGAAAAACTTCAGGAAAGGTACTCAACGCCTTGAAAAAGAGATAATTTCAGATAATAAGCCTCTTCGAGGGGGCAACCTCCTTTTACCCCACTTAAATGTTCAAGTACAAG
>ML779499.1:260706-305888 GCA_009831015.1 Picea engelmannii | reverse complement strand
GCGCCTTAGCTAGTTTATTTACATTCTGTTTGTAAGCATATTTCAGTCATTTGTTATTAATGAAATGAAGTCTTATTTCCACTGCATCTCTGTGTTTATGTGTATTTCTGTATTTCATTGTGTTCCTACATAAATCCGGATCACACAAGGTTGACTTTTCAATGCCCCTTTACTTTTGTCGAGACTTTGGACTTCGCAATATCGTGAATCCTAATACAATGAATTCGGAACTCCCCTCCATAAAACTCTGAAATGGTCAACTGAATTGACTTCTACGTCGATAGTGTGAGACCTGTCCACCTTGCTGACTCTTGTGGCCCCACACCATTCTCTTAGCCTTCATGACTTTGCGGTTCGAGATATTGCAATTCCCGTTGCAAAGTTTACAGGACTTTCACCTATGAAATCCCGAAATGGGAATCCACTTGAAAATCCAACGGCCCTTGTGTCTTGGATCTATGGTCCTACTCCTCCTAAGCTTAGAACCTTTAGGAATACTCGTGGTAACTCCCTTGCTCTTCCATGAGATATGACAGCTCACGGGACCATCCGTTCTTTCTCTTGTGAACTTCTGCACTACTAACCAAGGTGTTTCTCTCCATGGAACTTATCCTCCTGTGGTCCCTTGTCACCGTGCCTTCCTTCAAACTCCTTCAAAGGTATAATTCTTTCTGATCTTTCCCCAACTTTGAGTCTTTCAGAAAACTCTTGCACGCACTCCTTGCGACAGACTTTCAAGCACTTCCAAGTGTTGAATCCCTTCGACCCTGCACACACCTGCAGTAGCAGTCTCTCAATATTTCGCTCAGCTTCGAAACTATGAGATTTTACTTGGCCTGCGCACTCCTTGAACGGCTCCTGTGCCCAGCTGCACTTCCGTGGAAATGAGAACAAAAGCTATCTCTCCTGATCTTCTAGAGACAAACCTCTGAATACCTTGTCGACGCACTCCTTGCAGAAAATTCAATTGCACTCCTTGCAGGAACTCTTGCTCAGATAGAGAAACAATTAAAACTCATTCCTTTTCCCTTTCCTCTCAGATTTCAGACATTCAACAAGAAATCATTCATACATAGCATAAAATAAATTGCATGACAAAAAGAGTAAAACATTCATGAGCATAACATTCAAAGATGCATACACAGAGAATATATGGGCACCATGAGTCTGAATCACAACTTTCTTTTATTAATTCAGAACTTCTGTACATGGAGTCTGCTACACAGCTCTCTCTTTGCTTCTCTTCTATGCTCATAATAATCATACAATACACAATGAGGGTGTTTATATCCCATTTCCCTCTTGCACTCTAAAACTGTCTAATCTAACATTCAATTCTATCTACATGCATTTACTACTATAAATTTCTTCTACCTACTAAGGATGAGAGAAAATCACTCAGGGTTCGATTACATTATACAAGTGCGCTCCTTCTTAATTATTTCATTGAAGATTGCGCAATAACTTCAAGGTGATTTCAAAATTTGTGTTGGACGCTTTTCCAGCTGTCTGTTGTCCCCGCGCTAGCTCGCTTGAGATGCTCCTGTATCAGTAACATAATGTGACATCGAGGATAACTTATCATTGATAATAACCAAGACAAAACCTTTTACTTTCTCAACCATCACCTCCATAAATTCATTAACACAAGTGATTGATGCATCAAATGTCTTAAGAAAATTGATATAGATTGTAAAAGACCATTCTTTGAAGAAGAAATAAATGTCGATTTCTATTTTTAACTAGGGAGCCCCACCTATAGTTAAGTATTTATAGTTTATAGATAACTAATTTTTATTTATTAAAGCCTTGCAACTAATTGCAGGCAGGTGGCTAGTTGACGATTTTTAGAGTCAAAAACTGGTGACTCCACAAGGCATTCAAATTTAAGAGTTGGATGGAACTTGAGAATCTTTGGTTTTTGTTGGCATAGGGAAAACCCAGGGTTCATCTCTAATAGTGCACCAACAAGCCCTAACTACTGGCCCTTTCAGAAACACATGTGAAGTAGATGCAGTATCACCCGAAGTAGCAATAGAGGGTTGCAATACACAGGTGTCTACAACTAGAAGAAATGCAAGTGGAATCAAGGCAATCACACACGGAAATCAAATTATTCTTTCCAAACATAAACCTACTTCACACAGTTATATATATCATATCTAACATACTAATGCATCATCAAAGTAACAAAGAAAAGAACACAGCACCAATCACACACAACAATAGGATATACGTGGTTCAACCTCTCCCTAGGGCTACGTCCACATAACTGTTCTTTATAATATATTAGGTGAAAGCTTACAATTCTATTTATGCTCTTAGCTTGCAGATCTCTCTCTTTTTTTCTTCTCTCTATCTCCCTTCCCTATGCACCCAGCTGTAGGGTTGATCTTCGCACCCAGCTGAAGATCTTACAACACAAACTTCCCTCACCACATGATACCTCTCTCTCAGCAATAACAAAAATCACTCATCATCACATAATCGAACCCATATCAGGTCCTCTTGACATTTTTTTATACATTACAATAGCTCATCGATATCCTTAGGCCAAAGCCAGGGTGTCAAAACCCTAGATACCAAAACCCTAGGTCAACTTGACCCATGTTTTCAAGGCTTCGCCAACCTGCCTTTCCTTCCTTCCCATGAGATTCTCCAAAACATCTATCTGTGGATTTTTCCTCTTGTTGAGGTGTCCACGATCCATCTTCCTTGTTGATCTATCTTCCTCGATCTCCTCGTCCAACGACTTTCTTTCTCATACTTCGCTCCATCTTTTCTACTTCTTTAACCACTTTGACCTAATCTCAGTCAACCTTCCTTTCACTCATTTCACGTTTCACCTTTTCTTCTGTAATATTCGCTTTCTTCCATAACCAAGGGCCAACAGTTTTTTCTTTCTCATATCTCATGAAAAGATTAACCTTTAATATGATATGCTCTTGTAGAAAATAACATGAAGGGAAGAACAAGAAAGAAGAAGCGGGAATAGCTATTACTTCGTGAATTAGAAATTTTTTTTGTAGGTACGATAATTTCTACATAAGTAGTATTACAAACCCAAGAATATCATCTGTCTCTTTCTGATCTTATATATTTCAAAATATTAGTATAATGTGCAATTGACATGACAAGAAAATAGCCTTAAAATAAAGCAAACAACAAAAGGAAATGTTAAAGCATAATCAAGTGTCAAAATTGTTATGAAAAAGAAGGAAACAACTGAGAAATAAGAAATAAAAACAAGAAAAAGAAATATATACATGGAAAAGGGATGCAACAACTTGGACTTCAAGTGGGGTGAAACTTGGCGTAAAGGAACACATCCTCTGTTTTGCATGTAGGTCTCACAAATAGGAATACTTTGCAAAAGAAAATATTACAAATATGCCAACCAATGGATGCATGTGTCGAGGGGGAATGACCTATCAATACCCAAAATAAATGATCACCATACTTCAAAATGTGCCAACTAACAAGTTGATTCCTACATCCTACACTAAACGTATCAATTGAATTAAGAACTTCAGGTTTAGGGTTCAAGATTTGAATATCAAAGATATGGTCAAGGAACTCATCAAGCATATTAATATCATCTTTTGGAGTCTTCCCATCATAAATAAATTCATCATAATTTAAAGAATATTCATATAAAGGATTCAAAAACATAGGAATTCCCTTGAACCCTTCATAATTATCAAAAGAAAGAGTTCACATATCACTAGGGATATCCATGTCGAGATGAATGACTTCTTATAATTGAAACAGTGGAGCATTATGTATTTCAGGATCTTCAAAAGAAAATTTATCTCGTATATCAATAAAATCCAAAGAGTCTTCATAAGTTTGATTTAACGATTCATCATCATAAAGGAATTTATCATAGAGTGGATTACATAGGTCAACGTCAACTTCCTTTACATAGTCAACTTCTTCATTGTATGAATATGAATGAAATATTTGGGATGAACCACATTCTTGAGGTTGGATTTGTCTATTAGTTTCAAGAAAGGTGATATTGGGAACGTAATAATATGATTGATTGGTCAAATCAACTTCAAGATAAAGAGTTGAGGTTTGAGGGTTTTGATCATTATTATCAAATCATAGATGTTCAACTTAGACTTCTTTATTGACATATTTGTTTGGCCAAACAATTGTTTCAAGCTAGCAGGTATTGGAAAAAATATCTTCTACCATGTCTTCAAAACAAAAATCACATGAAGATACATCATCCCATGAATCCTCTTTCTCACTTATTTTGGAATGATCATGAGGAAGAAGGATATCATGAGCAATGCCATGTAAGTCAGGATTTTTTTCCTCATGGGATTCTTTGTATAAGAGTGTTTCATCAGATAAAACATGATCTTTCTCATAATGAATTTTTAAAAGAGTGTCATCAAATGGAAAAGCATCTAATAATGTTTCATGATCAGGGATAACATGAATAGATTCATGAGAGCAAGACTCATTACAAACCCCTAGATTTATTGATAAAATATCATGAGGTGAAAAACTATCTTCTTGACCTTTCAAGAAGAGGTAAGGGTTTGCATGGTAATCTTGCTTGGATTCTATGAAAAATATACAAGTTGATTGCGCATGAGGACCACCACAAAAATAACATTGAGAAGGGTTAGAAATGAATTTTGTAAAAAATGTTTCTCCACCAAATTAGGGTTAGGACTTATGATCCTATACCAATCTCCTGCTTGACCATGAAGAGTAAGAGGGAAAAAATCAGAAGAAGTGTAATAATCTTGAAACCCAACATATTGACAAAACCATATAAACTTATTAACATGATCGCAAGAAGACTCCCATGGGTAACCTTCAAAAAGAGGACACCCAAACATGGATAGATTGGTGATCAAATCAAAATCAGGTTTATGCATGATAAAGCACGGTGATGAAATGCATTGCTTCTTGAAGGAAAGATAAACATTAAATAAAATCTGAAGAAAAACTATTGAACGGTCCTCCCTAGTATGGTCACCAAAAATGTGTTGATGAAAAAGAATGATCAATCTTAATACCAACATTTTCAAATTTTTCTTGTCTAGAGGAAAATAATTGGGATTGTCACCCTATGTTTATAGCCTCTTTTACAAAAATTTCAATTAACTCTCAAGAAATGTGTCGTTGGAATTAATGTTGTATAAAGCATTCATAACGGAAAATTAATTTAAATATTCTTTTGAATAGCTTTAGAAATAAAATATCTGATAAAGGAAACACAAAAATACTCAAATGAGACTCCAAATCATCCAGAGATTTTATTTATTCAAATTTGAAATACAACCAACAACATTCTTCATACCCTAAGGATAAGGACCAGAATGAAACTTAGCAATCAACAATGGTATTTTGCATCATACAATTACCACATATATTATCAAGTGAAACCAATACTGAAAAAAAAAAAGTTGAAATGACAAGAAAAAATGTCACTTCCTTAACTCTTGTGAAGTATATTAGCAAATCAATACTTCTTGGCTCTCCTTGTTGCCACCTTCAGAAGGATCCTTATCAAAGTTGTTCTCTCTATCACTCTCCCTTTTTCTTGTCCCTTGAACTCTCCTTGTATCTTTCTTAAAAGATTTTGAGAATTTCAACGTATTTTTGTTATGTCATTAACTAATTTTAGTTAATGGGGATAACTTTGTAAAATAATAAGAATATTTAATGATAAGAATAAATAAATACTAAAAAATAGGTGGGGACCATCTAATTACTCTTTTATTTCCAAACAAATTCCCCCCTGCTCCTCCTTTAAAATAGACACAATTAATGTCATCATATTTTCATTTAATTACTCACATAAACCATATCCCATTCTTCTCATAGAAAAATATTGCAAAGAACATTGTGCCTCCCAAATAGTAATATATTTACCAAAAAATCAATATATCAAATTGTTGTCATAATTATGTCCAAAATAAATACCACACTAGTTGCTCATAAAATGACCATAAATATGTCCAAAATGTTGAATTATCAATTTGTCCAAAATATACCCCTCTCAAAAAAATGATCATATATGTCCCAGTAATGAAATATCATCCTAAAAACTAGAAGTCATATTTTTTTATGAGAGGCGGTTTTCCTCTGCTCACTTCCCTGTGACCTTGTTACCTTCATGACTTCTATGCTTTCATCTACAGGTGATTTTCCTTTTGATACTGAAGAAACTCATCTATAATGTAAATCCAAGTTAGAGTATGCATACAATAGCTAATAATAATCAAACACTATTTACATAACATAATTTAGAATAGCTATGTGTAACAGAAAACAAACATGCAAGCAACCATGGTCACATGGGAAGAATCACCCAAAACAATCATTATTTAAGAACATGGGAATGTAAGTGATATTGGGAACATGGTAGGGTTTGTAATCTGCATAAAATGTAATAATGAAAGGTAAATATAATGATACATGTTCTTAAAAAATTACATAAAACATCTATGAAAACTCAGTCATCCTTCAAAATTGTCTTTGTCCTTGCCTCATCAAATACCCATCATTGTTTATTTTAATTATCGAGTATGCATTAAGGGGAATAATTATGAATTAAAATGAAAGTGGAAATGGGAGCTAGGAATAAATACAGAAATTGGAAATATGGAGGGATTTGGCCCTCATCAAAATTGGATATTTTAACCACGCCACAACATCATTCTAATTGTGATCTCATCATTATCAACCATTAAATCTCTTTCCCTTTTAATATCAATATAACAGGGGAAATTTTCAAAATTTATATATTAAAGGGGGGAGGGGGGGGAATAAATGATTTATGAAAGTGATAAATGAATTTGGGAATATGGGAATAACAAATGAAAAGTAAAAATATGAGGGGCTTGGCCCTATAGATATAAAACCTATATATCCTTTTAAAGATGATAGATTTATTTGAAATTCAAAATCATTTCATTACCCAGAATCCAAATGATTTTCTTCCAATAATAAATATGATTCACTCTTAAAAAAAAAATCAATAGTGAAATGTGTTGGTCAGACCAGGCACATTAATGAAATGAAAATGTTTTCAACTCAGCATGCCATCAACCAATGAAATGACATGATCAATAATCAATAAGCCTCTACCGAATGTATAATGAAGATAACATTTTCATAATCAACACTCATCATAATCATGTAGTTTAATAAAATATCCATTGTATCGAATTCCAAACTGAGGCATTATAATCAATTTTTGTGTGCAACAAAATTCACAGGTATGCCCAATGCTTTTTCAAATAATTTATTTATCAACAAAACAATTGATCAACACATTGTGTGAAGAAATCATCATAAATATGACAAATGTACTATATAACAACCACTTCCAAAACATACTTCACATATTTTCTTCCATTCTAACCACAATCGAAACTGAACTGAAACAACTCTCCATCAAAATGTGGATTGGAGTATATTTAGGGTTTCAACAACTAAAACCCATAAACATTTTAAACAACTAGAACGAGTGCAGAGGCTAGGTTTATGCAAGTAGGATAACCAAAAGTTTTCTTTTGCAAATGATTTGAAACAGACTATACATTTTCTTTTGAATCGACTCGAATCAAGGACAAAATATTTGGAAGAGGAGAGTAGGAACATGAATACCAAGGAGGTTTGAAACTAGTAGGTCAAATTCTAGGTAGAGGGTATAACCCCCCAAAAAATATCAGAGTATAAAATATTTTTCAGCAAGGTGGATAAATCACTTTGTAAGCGAAGTAACAATGGAGCTCAACAATGAAAAAAATTAAAATTAGGTTGCTATAACAGAGAAACAAAGGGGTTCAATGTGTAGGAAAGGGTATTGAATAATATCATAGTTATTTACCCAATGTGGCATCAAATACATCAAGGATAAACCACATGAATCTTCGTAAAACCAGGAAACCTTCATTTTGAAACAACAATCTAAATAATAACAGTGCTTCGCTAATATAATTTTATGTAGGGAAGAGAAACCAAGAAAGAAAACCAACAAAAAGAAAAAAATTCATTCACCATTACACAAAGCTACATCAAAATTATAACTGTAAATTTAAAATGCATTTGATGAAGCCATATGAAGAATACCTTTACTAACTTCTTGAATCCTTTTCCTTCAGAAAAAATAGTTTCAATGCCAGAAAATCGAGGGTTAGGGTTCGAACAAGATTCATCGCCATATCACCATATCACCATATATCACCATGTATGCAAAAGCTCATGTGCTTTCATCGCCATATCACCATCATTTAAATGCCCTCGAAATAACAACCCATTCAATACGTCGAATAAACTCATATTCATTTCCAACTTTATATCATGATGGTATATAATCAACATACCAATTTCTTCAAACAAGATTCAAGTAATATCAACAGATCATATGAAATTAATATGAAGAATTTACAACCACATGCATCATGTTGAACCACGGGTTCGACCTTTTAAATCATATCATATTCAACAAATATATGTAAGGCCAAAAGCTAATATACCATATAAAATATTGTGTTGTGATGTTTGAATAAGATTCATGTTGGTTTGTTGTGATGTACAAACTTTTCAAAATTGATCAATTATAACACATCTTGCAAGTATTGTATATGAGAGATTCATCATATACCAACCCTTTAATAATGAAACAAAACAACAATATTTTGTGTAACATAATGTGACATGGAGGATAATTTATCATTGCTAATAACCAAGACAAAACATTTTACTTTCTCAACCATCACCTCCATAAATTCATTATCACAAGTGATTGATGCATCAAATGTCTTAAGAAAACTGATATAGATTGTAAAATACCATTCTTTGGAGAATAAATGAATGTCTAATTCTCTTTTTAACTAGGGAGCCCCACCTATAGTTAAGTATTTATAGTTTATAGATTACTATTTTTCTATTTTATTAATTCCTTGCAACTATTTGCAGGGAGGTGGCTAGTTGACGATTCTTAGAGTCAACAACTAGCGACTCCATAGGGTAGTCAAATTTTAGAGTTGGATGGAACTTGAGAATATTTGGTTTTTTCTTTCTCATATCTCATGAAAATATTAACCTTTAATTTGATATGCTCTTGCAGAAAATAACATGGAGGGAATAACATGAAAGAAGAAGCAGGAATAGCTATTACTTCGTGAATTAGAAAAATTTTCTGTAGGTACAGAAATTGCTACATAAGTAGTATTAAGAATCCAAGAATATCATTTGTCTCTTTCTAATCTTACATATTTCTCAAGATTAGTATAATGTGCAATTGACATGACAATAAAATAGCCTTAAAATAAAGCAAACAACAAAAGGATATGTTGAAGTAGAATCAAGTGTCAAAATTGTTACGAAAAAGAAGGAAACAACTAAGAAATAAGAAATAAAAACAAGAAAAAATAAATATATACATGGAAAAGGGATGCAACAACTTGGACATCAAGTGGGATGACACTTGGTGTAAAGGAACACATCCTCTATTTTGCATGCAGGGCTCGCAACTGGGAATACTTTGCGAAAGAAAATTCTTACCAATATGTCAACCAACAGATGCATGTGGCAAGGGGGATTGACCTATCAAGACCCAAAAGAAATGATCACCATCCTTCAAAACATGCCAACCAACAAGACGAGTCATGCATCCTACACTAAAAGTATCAATTGAATCAAAGCATATATGTTCGATTTGGATTTATTTATTGACACATTTGTTTGGCTAAACAATATTTTTGGGTTGGAAGGTATTGGAAAAATGATATTCTACCATGTCTTCAAAACAAAAATCACATGAAGATACATCATTCCTTGAATCCTCTTTCTCACTTTGTTTGGAATGATCATGAGCAAGAAGGATATGAGGATCAATGTCATGTAACTCAAGATTGTTTTCCTCATGGGATTCGTCCTCTAAGAGTATTTCATCAGATAAAGAATGAGCTTGTTCATAATGAATTTTGAAAATAGTATCACCAAATGGAAAAACTTCTAATAATATTTTGTGATCAGGGATAACATGAGCAGATTCATGAGAGAAAGACTCATTACAAACCCCTAGATTTCTTGATAAAATATCATGATATGCAAAATTATCTTCTTGACCATTCAAGAATAGATAAGGGTTTGCATGATAAGCCTGCTTGGATTCTATGAAAAATATACAAGTTGATTGTGCATGAGGACCACCACAAAAATCACATTGAGGAGGGGTAGATGGAGAAGAAAATTCATAAATGAATTTTGTAAAAATAGTTTATCCAATGGGGAAAACTTATGAGCCTATACCAATCTCCTGCTTGACCACAAAGAGTAAGAGGAAAAATATAGAATAAGTGTAATCATCTTGAACCCCAACAAATTGACAAAACTAGATAAACTTATTAACATGATCACAACAAGACTCCCATGGGTAACCTTCGAAAAGAGGACACCCAACCATGAACATATTGGTGATCAAATCAAAATCAGGTTTATGCATGATAAGGCAAGGTGAGAAAATGCATTTTTGATTGAAGGAAAGATAAACAATAAATCAAAACTGGAGAAAAACTATTGAACGGTCCTCCCCAGAATGGTCGCCAAAAATATGTTGATGAAAAAGAATGATCAATTGTAATACTAACATTTTCAGATTTTTCTTGGCTAGATAAAAATAATCGGGATTGTCGCCCTATGTTTATAGCCTCTTTTACAAAAATTTCAATTAATTCTCAAGAAATGTGTCCTTGGAATTAACATTGTTTTTATAATTAAGTATGTCAAAATGGAAATAAAACATTCATAACAGAAAAATAATTTAATTTTTTTTTGAATAGATTTAGAAATAAAAGATCTGATAAAGGAAATACGGAAATACTCAAATGCGACTCAAAACCACTGAAATATTTTATTTATTCAAATCTGAAATATAGCCAACAATGTTCTTCATACACCAAGGTTAAGGACCATAATGAAACTTAGTAATCAATGATGGTATTTTGCATCATACAATGACCATTGGTATCATCAAGTGTAGCCAAGACTGAAACAAAGCCAAAATGATAGGCACAAATGCCACTGCCTTGAATCTTGTGAATTATATCAATAAATCGATACTTCTTGGCTCTCCTTGTTGCCACCTTCACAAGGATCCTTATCAGATTTGTTATCTATGTCACTCTCCATTTTGCTTGTTCCTTGAACTCTCCTTTTATCTTTCTCAAGTAGTTTGAGAAGTTTAAATTGTTTTAATTATGTCATTAACTAATTTTAGTTAATGGGGAAAACTTAATAAAATAATAATAATAATTAATGATAAGGATAAATAAATACTAGCTAATAGGTGGGGACCCTCTAATTACTCGTTTATTTCCAAATAAATCCCCCCTTGTTCCTCCTTTAAAACAGACACAATTAATGTCATCGGATTTTCATTTAATTACTCACATAAACAGTATCCCAATCTGCTCATAGAAAAATATTCTAAACAACCTTGTGCCTCCCAAATAGTAATATATTTACAAAAAATCAATATATCATATTGTTGTCATAATTATGTCCAAAATAAATACCACATCAATTACTCATAAAAAGACCATAAATATGTCCAAAATGTTAAATTATCAATCTGTCCAAAATATACCCCAGTCAAAAAATGATCATATCTATCTCGGTAATGAAATATCATCGTAAAAACTAGAAGTCATATTTCATATGAGATACAGTTTTCCTATGCCCACTTCCATGTGACCTTGTTACCTTCATGACTTCTATGCTTTCATCCACGGGTGAATTTCCTTTTGTTGTTGAAGAAACTCATCTATAATGTAAAGTTGTGTTAGAGTATGCATACAATAACTAATAATCGTCACACACTATTTGTATAACATAATTTAGAATAGCTATGTGCGACAATACACAAACATACAGGAAACCATGGTCACACAGGAAGAATCACCCAAAATAATAATTATTTAAGAACATGAGAATGTAAGTGATATTGTGAACATGGCAAGGTTTGTAATGTGCGTGAAATGAAATAATTAAAGGGAAAGATAATGATACATGTTCTTAAACAATTACATAAAACATTTGTGAAAACTTAGTCATCCTTCAAAACTGTCTTTATCCTTGCCTCATCGAATACCCATCACTGTTGATTTTAATTATCAAGTATGCATCAAGGGGAAGAATTATGAATTAAAATGAAAGTGGAAATGAGAGCTAGGAATAACTACGGAAAATGGAAATATGGAGGGATTTGGCCCTGATCAAAACTGGACCTTTTAACCATGCCACAAAATCATTATGATTATGATCTCATCATTATCAAACATTAAATATATTTGTCTTTTAATATCAATATAACAGGGGAAATTTTCAAACTTTATATATCATAGGGGGCGGAATAAATGATTTCTGAAAGTGATGAATGAATTTGGGAATATGGGAATAACAAATTAAAAGTGAAAATATGAGGGGCTTGGCCTTGTAGATATTGAACCTATATCATTTTAAATTTGATATACTTATTTCAAATTCAGAATCATTTAATTACCCAAAATCCAAATTATTTTCTTCCAAAAATAAATCCGAGTCACTCAAAAAAAAATTCAATAGAAAAATGTGTTGGCTAGACCAGGCACATTAATGAAATGTAAGTTCTTTCAACTCAGCGTGCCATCAACAAATGAAATGGCATGATCAAATAATTAGCAAGACTCTATCGAATGTATAGTGAAGATAACCTTTTCAAAATCAACACTCATCATAATCATGTAGCTTAATAAAATATTCATCATATCGAAATCCAAACTGAGGCATTCTAATCAATTTCTATGTGCAAGAAAATTTGTAGGTATACCCAACACTTTTTCAAACAATTCATTTATCAACAAAACAATTTATCATCACTTTTCATGAAGGCATCATCATAAATATGCCAAATGTAATATATACCAACCACTTCCAAAATAGACTTCACATATTTTCTTCCATTCTAACCACAATTTAAACTTAACTGAAACAACTCGCCATCAAAATATGGATTGGAGGATATTTAGGGTTTCAACACCTAAAACCCATATACATGTTCAAAAACTATAATGAGTTCATAGGCTAGGGTTATGCAAGCAAGATAGCCAAAAAAAATCTTTTGAAAATGATTTGACATTGACTGCACATTTTATTTTGAATCGACTTTGACCAAGTAAAAAATATTTGGAAGAGGAGAGAAGGAACATGAATACCAAGGAGGTTCGAAACTGGTAGGTCAAACTCTAGGTAGAGGGCATAACCCCAAAAAATAATATCAGAGTATAAAATATTTTGCAACAGGGTGGTGAAATCACTTTGTAAGTGGAGTAACAATGGAGCTCCACAACGAACAACATTCAAATTAGGTTTCTATAGCAGAGAAACAAAGAGGTTCAAAATGAATGGAAGGGTATTGAATACCAATAGAGTTATTTACCCAATGTGGCATCAAATACATCAAGGAGAGACCACAAGACTCTTCGTAAAACCAGGAAACCTTCATTTTGAAAAAAAAAATCTAAATAATAACAGTGTTTTGCTACTATCATTTTCTGTAAGGAAAAGAAACCAAGAAAGAAAAACAACAATAAGAAACAAATTCATTCACCATTACACAGAGATACATCAAAATTATAACTGTAAATTTAAAATATGTTTGATGAGTGCAACTAGATGAAGCATACCTTTACTAGTTGCTTGAATCCTTTTCCTTAAGAAAATTGAGTTTTAATGCCAGAAAAGTGAGGGTTAGGGTTTGAACAAAACAATTTTTGCAGAGCTCAATTTTATAGACCAACACAATGCAAATGAAGAACATACAATGTGGTAACCCCAACAAGAAACCCACGTTCATGCATTCAATGCATGAGGTTCACGTTGCCTCAACATTTACTTCCATTTCCACATCACAATTCCACTAATCCACTTAATCCAATAGCAGAAAAACATATCATGTAATGTATGCAAACGTTCACGTGATTTCATCACCATATCACCATCATTTAAATGCCCTCAAAATAATATCCCATTCAATATGTCGAATAAACCCATATTTATTGCCAACTTTATATCACGATGGTATATAATCAACATATAAATTTCTCCAAGCAAGATTCAAGTAATATCAACAACTCATATGAAATTAATGTGAGGAATTTGTAATATGCCACATGCATCATGTTGAACCATAGGTTTGACCTTTTAAATCATATCACCTTCAACAAATATATGTAATGCCAAAAGCTAATATACCATATAAAATATTGTGTTGTGATGTTTGAATAAGCTTCATGTTGGTTTGTTGTGATGAACAAACTTTTCAAAGTGGATCCATTATACCTCTTGCAATTATTGTATATGAGAGATTCATCATCTACCAACCCTTTAATAATGAAACAAAACAACAATCTTTTGTGCAACATAATGTGACATGGAGGATAATTTATCATTGTTAATAACCAAGACAAAACCTTTTACTTTCTCAACCATCACCTCCATAAATTCATTAACACAAGTGAATGATGCATCAAATGTCTTAAGAAAACAGATATAGACTATAAAAGACCATTCTTTGGAGAAAAAATGAATGTTGATTTCTCTTTTAAATTAGGGATCCCCACCTATAGTTAAGTATTTATAGTTTATAGATAACTAAAAACAAAAATTAGTAATGCCTTGCAACTATTTGCAAGAATGTGGCTAGTTGATGATTTTTAGAGTCAACACCATATCATAATGCATGTGGGATGAATAAAATCGAATTTGCAAATCAAAGGCCCAGATTTCACGAGGACATATCAACGGTGGCTAAGTGTCCATCTTCCGGATCTCATAACTTTTGATCCCGACGTCCAATTTGAGAAAAACAGAGCTCGTCGAAAAGGTAAAAATATAAATAACACATTGGAATTGGTTTCAATGGATGAAATGTTAGTTATTAGGCCCTAAAAATTAAATTACAATCAGGACTATTTTTGGTCTTGGAAACTAGTTATTTTTGGAAAATCATTTATTTAAAGAAATTTATAAACTTCTAAGGTGGATCCCAGATGATGGACCAAATATCAAAGATCATATTTAGCAAAGGGATTAATTAATTTCACCAAAATGGACACATAAAACCCTAACTGAAAAATAGTTTCAAGAATATGAAGAAGAGATTACAAAAGAGGAAAGGAGGCAGATTCAAGAGGTTACAGTAGGTTGTTAAAGAGTTTGCTATAGGGATATTTTTGTTGGAAGCAAGTTCTGCCTTTCTGAATATTTTTGAATCAATATTCTTGACTTTTTCCTTCATATTCCTTTCTTCTCAACTCTTTCAATATTCTTCCATACATTCCCCAAGACATTTTAGGTCCATAGGAGAAAAACCTCTTCTTGTAAAAAGTAGATGTAGTTTATTTAAGTTTATGTAATTGCCATTGAAATCTTGTTGAGATTGTTTCAACCCTTTTGTTTTAAACATTTTTTAATATTATTTCATTTGGGATATTACTATTAATTTCTCCCACAAAGAACTATTTTGAGGCATTACATTAATGATTTTTTAGACTTTGAGTCTAAAGCATGAGATTTTAAATGTATTGTCCATAAAAATAAATTTTGATTTGTAATGGAGTGATCATCTAAAGTTATTTGATGACCTTTCCATTTTGGGTTTATTTCATCTTACAAATTCATAGTTGATTATGGGTTCACAATGTTTTAAAAGGAAGGAAAAATGTTCATCAAAAGAAAAATTTGTACAAATATCTTTCAATTATATTTATTTCCTTTTTTTTTCCATGAATAAGATGATGGGCTTCATGAATAAATCTGCTAAGTAAGAGCTACGTTGGAAGATCTTTTGTGGTTTTCTCTTTAGCAATCAACCATTGCATTAATCTACAACCATAAAAAGAATCTTCCAATATGTTGGGAGAGGAGAACCACCTCTATAAAAATGAGGAGATCCTTTCTTGTTCCCCACAATTTTTTCTCTCAAATATTGGTCATTTTCTCTTGACAAAAAAAACGATCAACAACCAGTTACAAGAAAACACACGAATTTAACCATTTTATGATACCATTAATTAAATGCATCTACAACATTCTAAATAAATATGAATGAAACAAATAAATTCATCACAACAACATAATAAGCATTCTCATACACAAAGTTAATGCACAACAATTAAAACTCATAATGCAACACATAAAATAGATAAAACACTTATCTTTGTAAATTTTTGTGCAACCAAATACTTGGGATGGACATTCCACCCAACCATAGAATTTTTTTTCTAGATATCAATAGAAATTTAGCTCCGAGTTGGGGTTAGGAATCCATAAAAAGAGGTGTCTCACTGTCCATTCATAGCTTAGATAATCCCATAGCCCATTGGCATTCTCCTACAAATATCCTAAATTTCCTCCAGCTCTCGTCCTCTCGACCTGCCCAACCCAAGGAATGTACCCCTCGATTTCTCTCAGTCCAATTGGAATCCCATTCATTTATCAAGGTCTCTCTAGCATAGGTAACCAATAATCTCACTACTAGGAAATCAAGGGAATTCACTGCCAGGAAAACTACTAGAAAACTTGATTCTTCAGTCTTTAGTTCCAAAAATTATCCATAATTCTCCCTCCATTGTTACTCCAGTTCCAGTGCACTTCTTTTTTGTGTTCTCTCTTCCTTCTCATGCAAAAACGTGACTGTAAAAACTTCCTTCTCTAGCCATATGAATTTTTGTTTCCCCCAATCCAATTGAATATCACTCTCCCCAATGTTGATTGTAATTGAGCCCCATGCTCCTAATAACTATGGGATGTGACTTCTCATACCCACCCTCTTACATGTATTAATTGATTGGGCTATCATACACTCAAACAATAAATAGAGGTTTTATACACAATGGCAATAAAATTTAGGAATGTAGGTTTGGATTAATACCCATAAATAATTCCCCCCTTGGACCCCTCATAGAAACTCCCTTCTCTTGTGGAAAATGAAACCCCCATCTCTTTCAATGTCCCCAGCAGCTGGCATCACATTTTTTTTATTACAATTCATAAAATACAATTCGCATATTGTATGGCTTGGTCATAGCCACATTCAAATATTCATTATGCATTAATTAAATTGAGGATTATAGTAGAGATGTTACAATTATCCTTAGCCATCAACACCTATTTTTAACCTGAGAAACCATCTAGCATAGAAATTAGATCCAAGCCTACCATTTGTTGTAACAACGATTCCATGTTCATGAGTGGATAGTTATCTTTCAGATATGCTTGATTTAAGTATCTAAAATCCACACATAGGATTATTTATCCATTATTTTTCCATATGTAACATACCCATCCACCCACAGGCCGACGTACGCTACCTTCAAGCCCGCCCTTGGACTTCGTTCTCTTACTGATACCTTTTTAAAATTTAAGGATGCATAAAAGGAAAGACTTTAATGACATGCACAGCAGTAGTCAGCAAGCATGCATAGTCTAAAGATTCAATTAAACGATAATTAAATATACATCGGAAATACATTTATATACATGCAATTGATACCATAACATAGAGCACTTATCTTTATGAAAGATGATACCAACTAGCTGCAGACCAAGTACGTTCCACCCAACCGTAGACACTATTGTTCCAAATCTCAACAACAACGTCACCCCTGAGCCAGGGCTATGAATCCACAAGGATTGTTCTAGAGTGTTACTTGGCTTCCAAAACCAGTCAGCACCCAAGCTCTCATAGGCTTCCTATCTCTCATAGAAATACAAGTACCCATCTCTCTTCTACCCAGCTTGCACCACCCGAGAGAACGAACCTCCACACTTCTCTGCCACGCAATCCCTCAAGAAGTCCATCTCCTTATTCAGGCTCCAGCACAACTGGTCCATAATCTAAATGTTGTAACTCTCAAGACGTGTAGTTGTGAGCAACGTTGGACACAGGCCAATGCATCTCAAACATGCAGGCCTAAAATCATGGTTGGATCACACTAGCGACCACTACAACCCACCATACCGTGGCTAATTCTTCAGTAGTTCGGTTCCCCTTTCCCAAGCCAAGACGTGGATGAGGATGGATCAATGAATGGGTGAGTGAGTGAATGAAAGTGCATGAGGGAAATAAATGAATGTATAGGAAAATAAGTGAACAATCCATCAGTCGAACCCCCCCATCAGAACAGAGGTGGGTTTAAGTAACTTCATGGGGAATCAAGAACCTCCTAGAATTCCCCAAGAAGCTCATGTAATCAATCCCCTCCCTTAAACAAAAATGGTAACTAACATAGGAATAACAATTAGCCCCTCAAGCCCCCTCTCTTGTGAAATCATAGCCCCCTATAACTCTAGTCCTTTTATGTCTAGCAGCCAGTAATGTATTTATTATTAATAATGATAGAAAACATTACATGTATTGGGCACAATGGCCTTGTAATAATTGTTTGAGCACCCTGGCCTCTCAGCATTGTAACAATACATTATTTAAAATGGAGGTTCAAAACCTAGGGTGTTACATCCCCTCCCCCTTATTTTGGCACTGTCCTCAGTGCATATACAAAATAAAGATCAAAATCTCAAATTTATTCAAAAAGTTGTGGGTAATCTGCCCACATGAAATCTTCATGCTCCCAAGTAGCATATTCAGGACTGTAGCAGGTCCACTGAACTTTTACCATCTCTATAACTCTTTCGAAGCATTTTTACTTTTCTATCCAATACCCGCACTGGTTGAACCTGAAAATCTCCCTCCGTCTCTACCTGAATTAGATGCCAATCAATAACATGGTTAGGATCATGTACATATTTATTTAGTAAAGATACATGAAATACATTATGGACATTCATGGAAGCTAGAAATGCAAGCATGTATGCAACTGGCCCTATTCTGTCCAATATTTCAAATGGACCATAGAATTTGGCGGCCATCTTTGTACAACTACCCAATTTCAAAGAGATTTTCTTGGGATTCACTTTCAAAAGTACATGCTCCCCTACTTTAAATTCTCTATTTGTCCTATTCTTTTCTACATAGACTTTTTGTCTATCCTGAGCTGCCTTTAAATTCTGCTTGATCTTAACCACCTAGTCTTCCATGTCCTTGAGCAACTCCGGCCCAAGTACCACTCTATCTGTTGGGTTGTCCCAACTTACTCGAGTATTTCATTTCCTACCAAACAAGGCTTCAAATGGGCTCATTCTCAATGAAGTGTGATACCCATTATTATATGAAAACTCAACCAAGTGTAAGTAATCTTCCCACTTAGATGTCTTATCCATCACATACATTCTCAGCATGTCTTCAATTATTCGATTGACCCTCTTTGTTTTCCCATCTATCTGGGGATGATACGCGGTGATAAATTTTAGATTTGTGCCAAATCCTTTAAAAAATCCCCTCCAAAAATTAGAGGTAAACTTCATATCTCTGTCCGAGATGATTTTCCTAGGTATCCCATGCAAACTAGCAATTTCCTTCATGAAAATTTATGCAATATTAGTCGTTGTATGCGTTGTCTTCACAGGCACAAAATGAGAATCCTTTATTAATTTGTCAACCACCACAATGATTGAATCATGTTGCTTATTCATTCTGGGTAATCCTGTGATGAAATACATGGTGATCACTTCCCATTTCTTCTCTAAGATTGACAATGGCTACAACAAACCCGCTAGGTGCCTATGCTCAACCTTCACCCTCTGACGTTCCATACATCGAGCAATGTGATAAGAAACATCCTTCTTCATTCCTGGCCAAAAGAACTAGCTTATTATTGTTGTAATTGTTTTTAGTACCAAATTTCTCAGTTCTTCAGAACTAGGAACATAGATTCTATTTTTATGCATGAGTAATTCATCTTCCTTTATCTCATACTCCTTTATTTTCTGTTGTACATCTCCTTTTTGTAATCTTTCCTTTACCTATAGGTAATGCTAGTCTATAACAAGACCATATAAAAAAATTCTCTTCAAGTCAGATGGATGCATACTGACAGCAGTAGAATGCATGATATGCACTCTTCTACTAAGTGCATCAACAGCTTTATTCTCCTTTCCCTTGATATTCTTGATATCAAAGTCATATTCACTTAAAAATTCCAGCCATCTTGTTTTCCTGGCATTCAATTTTAATTTCTCAAAAAGATACTCCAGGCCAATGTGGTATGTCCTTAATTCAAATTTATTCCCCATGAGATAATGCCTCCACTTCCTCAAGGCGTGAACAATGGCAACAAGTTCCCAGTCATGCGTGTCATAGTTCCTCTCATTTTCCTTAAGGTTTCTGGACTCATATCCAATGGCATGTCCATTTTGTGTGAGGAATCCCCCAAGTATTTCCTTACATGTGTCTTTACATACCACAAAACTTTCATTTGGGTCAGCAATCTTTAACACAGGTGCACTAGTAAGTAATTCCTTCAACAGATTAGATTTGTTCACACTTGAGTGTCCATTCAAATTTATTTCCCTTCTTTTGCAAAGAAGTGATGGGATGATAAATCTTAGAGAACCCTACTATGAACCTTCTGTAGTAGCCAACTAATCCCATAAAAGATCTGGCGTCTTCCACATTTCTGGGTGTTGGCCATCCTCTAATGTCTTCGATCTTCTCTTGATGCCCTGCTCTGAAATAATGTGTCCCAAGTAATTGATCTGCTTTTGATAAAAATAACACTTACTCAACTTGGCATGCAACTAATGTTCTCCCAGTACTTGCGACTCCAGTCTTAAGTGATGTTCATTCTCCTCTTCACACCTAGAATAGATAAGTATGTCATCCAAGAATACTATGACAAACTTATCCAAATAATATCTGAATATTCTATTCATTAAGCACATGAAGACAACTGGTGTATTGGTCAGTCCAAATGGAACCACTACAAATTCATAATTCCCATACCTGGTCCTAAAGTCTTTCTTATGAGTGTCTTCTTCCTTGATTCTTACCTAATGGTATCTTTCCCTTAGGTCAATCTTTGAAAATATCTTTGCTCCTCTTAGCTGATCAAAGAGGTCATCAATTTGGGGTAGAAGATACTTGTTCTTTATAGTGTACTTGTTCAGTTGTCAGAAGTCAATACACGGCCTCAAGGTTCCATCCTTCTTTTTGACAAAAAGTACTGGTGCTCCCCAAGGTGAAACACTTGGACGTATGTACCCTTTCTTCAACAATTCTTACAACTGCATTTGTGATTCTTTTAACTCTGGTGTGCTCATTCTGTAAGGTGTTTTTGACATTGGGGCAGCTCCTGGCACTAAATCAATTGAGAAATATATCTCCCTTCTTGGTGGTGATCCTTGTATTTCTTGGAATACATCTTCAAATTCTTTTAGTACCGAGAAATCTTCAAGGCTTGGCCCTTTTGTATTATCTGGCTCTTCCACATGAGTTCCATACAATTGAAATCCTTTCCTAAAACATCATTTTAGTTGTAAGTATGAAATCTCCCTTATAGCGATGGGTCTTGCAACTCCTTTCACAGTGCTCTATTTTCCATTTCCATAAAGACATGTAAATTTCTCGTTATGACAATCTAGGATAGCATGATGCTTGTCCAACCAATCCATTCCAATTAGAATATGATAAGACCCCAATGGTATGATATTTAGATCCATACTAGTATTCACTCCATTAAGACTTATGGAACAACTTATGACCATATCATGGATTCTTCTTTTGGTTCTAGTGGCTAACTGAACCAAACTTGCTTTTACAAGTTTACTTTTCTCCAAATGTAATCTATCCACTAACTTAGGATCAATGTAGCAATGAATTGCTCCTTAATCAATCAAAATAGAAATAGGATGATTTATGATCTTACCTTCCACCTCGATCATATTGGATTGGTACTCTACTTGTTGATCATTTAAATCTGCATAGATTCTTCCCATATCTTTGATTGTTGTAGCCTCTTGGATGTTGTGAACAGTCTTCACTCTGTCCTTTCTTTGTGGTCAAACCTTGTACAGGTGATCTTTCTTGCATCCCCAACATTGGATTGGTGGTATTCCCCTTTTTCCCAAGGAATATTCCTTCTTGAAATCTCCCTTAGCATACTGGTTTTGATGATTTCTATTAGGCTCATTCCTATTGAAAGAAGTTTTGAATCCTTTCCTCCTCTGATCGGACTTCACATTTTTATTTTCCTTCCAAGATTTCTGTAGAGATTCTCTTCCCTGGAATTGCTCATACATGTATTTAGCCTTCCTAATGGCTTCAATCAAGGTATTAGGATCATCATACTTGATCTTTTCCTTATAAAAGGTTGGCATTCCACTTATAAATCTATGTATTTTCACTTTCTCATCATCAATGAACCTAACATACTTTAACAATCCCAAGTAATGCTTCTCGTAGTCTGCCATAATCATGCTTCCCAACCTGAGTTCAAATAACTCCTACATTTTCTTGTCATAGAAATGCTCTGAGAAGTACTCCTTTTGGAAGTACTTCTTGAACTGCTTCCAAGTTATCCTACTTTCATTAACATGTTCCACTTGCTTCAGTTGGTCCCACCACATTGCAGATTTCCCATGTAAATGGTAGGTGGCAATCCTGGCTTCCATATTTGATGAATAGTTATGCAACTAAAAATATCTCATGAGCCCAAGAAACCATGCTTCAACATCATCTTCCCTTTCTCTTTCACCCTCAAAGGAAGGTGGCTTGAGCTTCCTCATCTCTCTTTGCAAACTATCTACCTCTTGTTTCCTCCTTTGGTATCTGACAAGAGACACCTCTAGACTTCTTACGAGATCATTTGTTGCATAAAAATTTATTTCTCAGTAAGGAGGTGAGTGGTGTCCATGAGATATGCTAACACTTCTGGAATAACCAGCTCTTCCACAATCATCCCTTCTTTCATGGAACCTTCCTTCTTCCTCTTGTCTTGAGTTTGATCCCTTCTTTGTTTTTCTCTGCAACTAATTTAAGCTCTACAACACTCAAGCATTTATCTGAATTTTCTCTCTCATCAGTCTCTCGTTGTCTGTTTTGTAGCTCTGCACTTCCATCTTCGGGATTCTTACCATTTATATGAACATTTCTTATTCTCCTTTTCCCTTGCGTCCATTGGAATTTGTCTCTGCATTACCAACTCTGGTATTCTTACCTTCGGCCTCCTTATCGTGACCGGAGGCTCCCTCACATTCTTCCATTTCCTCAATACGCATCCTAAGTTGATGTGTTTAATCCCCTTAATTCTACAAAATGTCCAAGCGACCATTTTGTTAGAATTATGCATATGATAAACAAAACTGCCAAACGATGCTACAGGTCTTTTTCTTCTTTTTCTTCATGGAAATCATATCCCCATTATCCAAAACTAAAAGTGTCATGTTATCCTTGGCTGACACAGAATTTAATCCTGTACATGCACTTCCTTCAAACCACCTCCCCAGGTGACCACGACTAGAAACCGCAGCTAAATCCTTCCTTAACACTTTTATGTCTTGAAGACCACCAACTTGGCCCTTAGCCCTCCTTCCCTCAACTCTCAATATGCATATTACCATGGTCATGACCTTGCACTTCGTTGAAAAATCACTTGTCCATATCTTCGGGACTTCGAAACTTTCAGCCAGGAATGGATCAACGGTTCTCATCCTCTTTCACGATCAATGATCGAGATCCACTTCGGGACTCCGAACTTCGGGAGACTCAACTTTCCTCGCTTGCCTCCTCTTGAAACTCTTTTACCTGGATTTCATGATCTATCAAAGGGTGTCCTCCCATAGATCAGCAGTTGTGAATCACTTCGGCTCTTCAGGCTTCAGAAATTTCAAACTTTCCTCCTCCACGTTCTCTCGGAGTGCGTTTACCCGAAGTCGACGATCCTTCAACATGTGTCTTCTGGAATCAACGGTCGATATGTACTTGGACCTTTGAGAGATTTCGATCCAATGCAACCTATCACATTTTTCCCCACTGGATTTCCCAATCTTCGGACTGCATGATCTATCACCACATGGAAAAATACTGGAAGCGGACACGTGGCCCAATCAGGAGGGTGACACATGTCACATTCTAACTGACATTTCAATACTCCATATGCTCAAAACTTACTGACACATGGCACACATTCCATGTGTCCACGTCATCCTAGGTGACATCTGCAAGCCATTTCACTTCGAGAATTCCAGGATCCACATCACCTCTAGGTGACATCATCATGTCCCATCACTTCGACTCTTCAAGCTTCGGGACTTCGAGAGTTTCCATACTAGCACACTTCCAATTCTCTCGAACTCTAATTTCCTGAACTGACCAAACTTCCACCATGTGTCTCCCTTATCGGATGGCCCATATTAACCCCATACTTCAAGACTTCAAAAGTTACCACTACAAGGATCAATGGCTGCCATTCCTTCGGGCCTTCGTACTTCGGAAAACTCAAACCTAAACTTTTTCTGAATTTTTTTTATTTGAAGCTCATGATCTACTGATGCATGTCTCCCACAGATCGATGGCTATGATTCTTTGGGTCCTCAAATTTCAGAAATCTCAACCCTCAAACTTCATTTTTCCCCAAAGTGCGTGGATTTATGTCGTGTGTCCTCCTGGATTGGATGGTTGTGATTCACTTCAGATCTCCAGGGTCTGGAAATCTCAATTCTCAACTTATCCTTTCTCGCCTTTTCCTAGAGTGCTTTCACCCAGAGCACACGATCAGTTGATGCATGTCCTCCTACAGATCAATGGTCCCCAGCTAATTCTTCTCTTTGGAGGTTCGTCACTCGAGCACTAGCAAGTCACATCACTACATGCCTTTCAATTTGTGAGGGCATGCATCGGCGGTTTGGAGTAAACCTATTTTTTCCCCGCAATTCTCTTGATGCTGACACGTAACCCCTTGGTGAAACCATGGTTTGGATTGCAGGACCGCCTTGGGGAATTGTTTCCTGTGCAACTTGGTTCCCCACAATGCCTCATGTTTGTTGATCTCTCTCTCTAATGGGATCCGATGGTTGGGAACTTAACCCTTTCTTCCTTTACATTGGATGACCCCTATTTCCCTTTCCTCTAATCCAACGGTCCCAGATATCTATTGATCCTATAGTGGAAATCAATCCTGAATTTGAAGAGGGATGGTCACGATTCTTCAAGCCCCTCACAACGGGTCTTCGATGTTCTATCTCCTGCGTAGGTTCTACAATGCCATTCCTCCTGAGATTTTCAAATTCACGGTTAGAATTCGATATGTAACCACGAGACTATGACCAATAGACCCAGCCCATACAAGCCCGATGTTTCAACCAGAAGCTTTGATACCAAACTATAACATACCCAGCCACCCACAGGCTGGGGTACGCTACCTTCAAGCTCGCCCTTGGACTTCTCTCTCTTACCGATACCTTTTTAAAATTTAAGGATGCATAAAAGGAAAGATTTTAATGACATGCACAATAGTAGTCAGTAAGCATGCATAGTCTAAAGATTCAATTAAACGATAATTAAATATACAATGGAAATACATTCATATACATGCAATTGATACCATAACAGAGAGCACTTATATTTATGAAAGATGACACCAACTGGTTGTAGACCAAGGAAGTTCTACCCAACCATAGAAACTACTGTTCCAAATCTCAATAACAATGTCACCCCTGAGCCAGGGCTATGAATCCACAAGGACGGTTCCCAAGTGTTACTTGGCCTCCCAAACCAGTCAACACCCAAGCTCTCACAAGCTTCCTATCTCTCACAACAATCCAAGTACCTAGCTCTATTCTACCCATCTTGCACCACCTGAGAGAACGGACCTCCACCCTTCCCTGCCATGCAGTCCCTTAGGAAGTCCTTCTCCTTATTCAAGCTCTGGCGCAACTGGTCCAAAATCTTAATACTGGAACTCTCGGGACTCGCAATTGTGAGCAACACTGGATAGAGGCCAATGCATCTCAGACATGCAGGCCTCAAATAATGGTTGGATCACACCAGCAACCACTACAACCCACCATACCGTGGCTAATTCTTCAACAGTTCGGTTCCCCTTTCCCAAGCCAAGACACGGATGAGGATGGATCAATGAATGGGTGAGCAAGTGCATGAAAATGCGTGAGGGAAATGAATGAACGTACAAGAAAATCAATGAACGAGCCATCAGTCGAACCCCCCCATCAGACCAGAGGCAGGTTTAAGTAACTTCGTGGGGAATCAAGAACCTCTTGGCCTTCCCCAAGAATCTCTTGTAATTGATCCCCTCCCTTAGGAAAAAAGGGTAATTAACATAGGAATAACACTTAGCTCCTCAAGCCCCCTCTCTTGTGGAATCATAGCCCCCTATAACTATAGTCCTTGTCTGTCTAGAAGCCAATCATGTATTTATTATTAATAATGATAGAAAACATTACATGTCTTGGGCACACTGGCCTTTTAATAATTGTTTGGGCACCCTGTCCTCTCAGCATTGTAACAATACATTATTTAAAATGGGGGTTCAAAACTTGAGGTGTTATACCAAACCACTATTATGTTATTAATCCACTATGAATCTGTCATGGGTATGATTATTCCTACATTCAACCATTTTTTCTATTTTGATCTATATGAGAGGTTTCAATTTTGGGTTTATTACCCTTGGTTTCTACCTCACATGTCATGTCACACCCTGTTTCAATGGTATAATATGTTGTAGGATGTCCTTATCATAATCCTTTAGATCATCATATATCCATGCATTTATATGTCTTTGTATTCTTTGAAAATATGGATAAACTAGGAAATTTTCTTCATCATTGCAGTAGCTATCTAGATTTTGGAGTGCCAATATTGACTTTTTTGTTTCTTGATCTTTCCATAGGGCCAATTATTCTCCCATTTTTCCTTTCCTTATCCTATCATCTTTAGTATACAATGTGTCCAATGTGACCAAACCCCTTGGAAGGGAATTCCATTTTATTTTTAGTCCCCCCCATTTTTCATATCAACCATGCTTAGTATGTTCATGTTAGGGGACTAGGCCAAAGTTGTTCAATCCTTTAGACTACTACTAGAAACTTAAGGAAATATCATTATTATTGAACACTTTACAAATTCATCCATTTTCAAGGATTGACTAATAGAAAATTACCTCAACTCAAAATGTGTCATTGGTGAAGGAGGAGTGGGGATTAAAAGGAGAGGCTCGTGTGGAAAATGAATTTTCCCTTTGATTCTCATCCCTAGGGATAAACTTTATTTTGAAATATTTTAAATTTTAATGAGGTTGCATGCCCTATGCACATAATATTTCAATCACCCTTCTTGACAACATATTTTCTCTTAACATGACTATTGACCAGCTCTAAGTGTCTAGTCATGATGAGGTCTTGAATACTCATTTCTTGAGCCAAAATAAAACCTTGAACCAAGGATTCATATTATGTCACATTGTTTGTACACTTGAATTGAAACCTAAAAGAATGAGGATGGACTTCTCAAGTGGGACTTTCAAAAATAACTCTAGTACCTAACCCGAAATTGGCACACCCTCCTTCAAAATCCATCTTCTATAATCATTTGAAAGGAGGATCATCCTCAATGAGGTTTGCTACATTACTTTATTCCTCACTCGTAATAATATAAATCCCAATCCTATATAAACAAAAATTATTCAATTCTATAGGTTCTTTCTTCTCAAAATATAACATTCTTTTTGGTTCTCGTGAGCTTTGGTGAATCCTTCATCTTTTGTAGGAAACATAATGTAGCTTCCATTATTCATGATATAACCTCCTAATGGGAAAATCTAGTCTCAACCTAGTACCACTCCATATGCTACTAGAAACAACAACAATGATGATGAACACAACATGAATATTAAGGGCAATGCTTATCCAAGAACAAAAATATTTAATGTCTCTATAAGTTATAACTTTTTGGAATGTATGGAATAGATTCCTTCTCCTGCCTCATAATATTGGGTGCATTCCAATTCCATATCTTCCACGATATAAAGTGGCATGATTTTATTTGTGGAACCACTATCCACCATGAAATTGTGTCAGATGATATCATCAATTTCCATGGAAATGAAAAATGGGGGAACTTTCCTACCAATCCTTTAGAAAGGAAGGACAAACTGATCGTAGTTAGCACTTTGAATTTCAAGACTTGGAGAAATTTTTTTTATGCTGAGGAATACTTTCCACTTACAAGAAGGAAGACATGAATTGCATTTCACCGAGGTCATACATGATTATATTACACGTCATTTGTAGTGCCATGTTCATGTTACTTCAACTTCTTTTTGGGTCAACTATGGTCTAAAATGTCAAAGGTTTCTTCTGAGCTACATGTTGGGAATTTGAATTCTACCCATTGGATACATTAGCACTAGTTGGGACTACCCTTGCATTAGCCCGAGACTTGGTTTGTATGGAATTTTCTTAATAGTTCAACTCTATATTAAAAAGTCTATCTTCCTCAAATAAATCACCTTCAAAATTGGGTCTCATACAATCATCCCATTCAACCAAATCAAGGAACCGAGTTTCCTCATCTTGAAATTTTTTATTAGGGAATACTTCTTTGTTTTATGGTAGGTTGTCACTAACATAGTACTCATCCATCACCAATGCATTGGGTTGTGCACCAAATTGTTGCAATATTGTTCATGGGGTTTTTTTTTCTCTCCTATGGACATTTTCAGCTCCTTTCCTAGGTCTACTTACTCCCACCCCTTATGCAAGGTGATATGGCCTTGGTATGAACTCTTCATTTCTTCTCAATCGTAAAAATTCATTTTGGATTCGATGCATAGTATTATTCAATTGATTCAACTTGTCATATTGGTGGTTTTGGGGAACATCACTATGTTGAGGGGGATGGATTCCCAAAATTCAACAATAGGTATTAAACACAAGGAAGATTCTCAATTAGAATCTTCCCTATTTGAATGGAACAATCCTCTAGGTTATGGTTTAGCAACTGTTCGATGGGATTTACAAGAATGTTTTGTTTTCCTCTTAAAATATTTCTATTTTTTTATATTTTATATTATAAATTGAGAGTGATAAGGGAATATAATTTGAAAGGGTGGAAATAATTTTGTTTCTAAGAGATAACTCTCATAGATAGTGAATGGAAAATACTCTGTTTTTTTCATTTCATAAGAATTAATTCTACAGGAAAACTATTGCTACATGAATATTTCCAGGAAAAAGGATTAAACAATTACAGAAAGAGAACCTACAATAAAATCACAGAATGCATGTCATCTAATCCATAACTATCTACAAAAATAATTCTACAGCGATTAATGAACTGAAATACATGGAACTAACTACTAACCAAAAACGAAAATTAGCATTAACCATAAAACACATCTAAATTATTTATTGAACATATAAAAGAAAGCACTCCAAATGATAGCACAAGATAACTTGATAGAAACATAAATTCTTACTAGACATGATTAATCAGCCAACAACAAAGTAGTCCACACATAGAATTGATTCGCAATTAATCTCCAACAAGATGTCTTAGGCTTCATGAAGAAGCTTCTGCATTAACTTTGAAATAATTCGTAGTTACAATTAGTTCATGTAACCTCAAATCCAAAATATCTAAATATTTGAATTACATATTTATGGAATAAATGTTAATGCAATTATATAATAAAGCTCATAGAGTGAAAAAGGCCAAGCAAAAAATCCATGCAAATTGTTCCTCCACCAAACTTCAGGAGAACTAGGAGTTGTAGCTCTTACATTTTCCTCGTTGTACTTTCCCCATTTACCAAATAAATAGTTACTTAGACTAAGATGAGGAAATACATGTTTCTCCCTTGGTAGTTTCAAGATAGGAATTTCCCATTCAACTCTCTGAATAATTTTTTCTATTTTTGGAAAAATACACTCCAAACAAGTTGCCCTTATAACTTTAATTGTTAGGAATATTTGAAGATTTATTTGATCCAAAGAGGAGATACTCTTGGCCTTTACTTCATGCTTCTATGCATCCTCCTTGAACTACTTCATAACTTCAATGGTTGGACGAAATATTTCATTTGGGCCAAAGTTGGGTAGCTTGTATTGTACAATGGTGTCTTCTATTAGATCCATGATTTTAGTGCAGGACAACCACTCATCCTCAATTTGTTTTTTCACCTCATTTGATATCCTCCCCAAGTAATTTTTCGCCTTTTCAATTCCATATAGGTTAACCCTTCTCAATATCCTAATACCATGATCCTCTTGACCTTGGATTTTCTGTATTTTCTTGATTTCAATTGGTCCTTCACCTTATTCCATTGTTGTTTCCAAATTAGGTTTTCCTTGTATAATATGGACAATTGTGTGTCGTACATTGGGTTCAGTTCTTCCTGCAAGTTTCAAGAAATGGGTTAACCCCCTCTCTGGATCATAACTCTAGCGATTGGGGCGGAGATTAATTCCTACATATTTTGGTCTAATGAAAATCGTAGTCCAACAAATGGGATTAGAGTGACAAGTCTCAAGTTTGAAACTCACTCGACATGCACTGGGGATGAGATTATTGGACATTGGGTTCAGTGCTTCCTGCGAGTTTTGGTTTAACAAAAATCATAGTCCAACATTGTATACTCAACTCTTGCAACTCAAACACCTTGGAAATGAAGTCTTTATTGATTTTATCTTCCTCTAAGACTTCCTCAATGAAACCATTGACTACATCCTGTGAGCCCTTATAATAGTTAATTTGATTCTCTAATAGAGAAATATGCTTTCCAAGAATTTATTATCTTCTAATTCATATTTTTCCTTGTCTATTATAGCATAATAAATAGCTATCCTAGATGAGAGTAGATTTTTGAGCCTAAATTTCTTAGTATCAATCATGATTCCTTAGTTTTGCATAGGATGTAGGTATCCACATCCACCTTCTTCCTTTTCTAGGTTTTCTTCACTACTGATTGTTTCCTTCTTGTTATCCCTTGATATGTTCCAGGATATAATTGGAACTATGCCAAGGCACCTCAGAGCTAAAACTTAGATATGGTTTTAAAGCTAGTTTGTGGTGGAACTTCTCATAATATTTGTCTTTAATCTCTCAAAACCCTCACAGTCCCTCTTAACAGGATTATCAAAGGAATTTAAAACCCTAGAGTCATTTTCCCATGTGTATCAAACCTTAATAATTTATAGGAGATGAATGGATGGATTTTAGAAAGAAAACACAATTAACATGCAAGGAATTCATACGAAGAAATCTTATAGTACTGAAAAAAAAAATATGCTAAGCATTAAGAATTCAACGATTAAAACATGTAGGCCTTAAGATATGAAATTGAAGAAAACATTATGCTTGATACATTAAACACCAACATAATATGTTTTCATTCATTCAATCACATCAAAAAAACATGAGAAATAAATTGGTCATTTATGCTTAAACCAATTCCAATCACATAAAAAACACCATACATTTACAATGGATATGATGCCAATGGTTTCCTAAGGATTTCGTTAATAATTAAATTAGAGATACAATGTCAAAAGAATATGTGTGGCTTTACATGGAGAATAACAATGGAATACAATACATTGTTACAAATTGATACATTCATGGTCAATGAATATCTACAATCCCTCAACCCTCTTCCCATAATTTTCCTTCTTGTTTGTGGATATGATGGCAATGGTTTCCTAAGGATTTAATTAATAATCAAATAATAGATACAATGTGAGAATAATATGTGTGGCTTTACATGGATAACAACAATGGGATATAATAGAGTGTTATACATTGATACATTTATGATCAATGAATATCTACAAGTCCTCAACCCTCTTCTCATAATATTCCTTCTTTCTTGTGAGCTATGTTGGTCTACAAAAATATGAGAAAAAGTTACACTATCATCCCCAAAAATGATGACCCTTTGCTAGATCTACCTCGTTTCTCTTTTATAGTTGATCCCTTATCCAAAAACCATTTCTTGAAACTGCTTTTTTGCTTTCTTGTTCTTGAAACCACTTCTTGGGTTAAATGTGAGGGATCTAAGTGGCATTGGAATCGAGCCAACTGTCCCTATTTCTTCATGATTTATTACGGGTGTCCTTTTGGAATGTGGGTCATGCTGCCACTTTTCATTATTTAGTGCATCCTCTTGGATGTACATCTGTCAAACTGGCGCTGACATGATTGGAGAAAGATGTGACACATATGCTCCAAGTGTTGACACCTACACAACAAGTGTAAATGTAGGAAACTTGTGTTGGGTGGGGAGAATTTTGTCCTCCATTTCCCGAAGGCAGTTTTGAATAGGAGTTTGGGAGGTTTCCCAAACCTTTTCAATGATTTGGTCTCAATCAAAATGTGTCATTAATCCACAGCGGCTTACCACTTCGCATCGTAAGAGGAATAATAATTCCCACATTATTTGACGATGCAAAATGACTTCTCTACCATTGATCTAATATTCAATCGATGATGTTGAAACTTGTGCCATATGCCCCTGATCTCTAGCCCTTCATCAATTGATTGGACTTAAGTGTCTTCCCTGCTCACTTATCCTTGAAATATTATCCCCTAACTCTTATGTTAAGCACCTAGTCACCATAGTTTCAAGATCCTGATTCTCTTTAAGCCCTCTGAACTTTCCTTTCACACCACAACCTATGTAATTATCCCTCGCATGTTGAAATTTTAGAGCTCAGGGTTTAATAATCCTAAAATTTAATTAGAAGTGTCCTTTAAGGCAGCATGCCGAGGCTTTATTGGCCATAGTTATTTGAAAATAATGGTAGTGTACTAACATTGGCTCAAATGGGGACAACTTATTTGTGCGATCAACTGAGAATTGTAGACTAAGTGCCTTATCCATTGGGCTATGGATTCTATTTCAAAATGTGTAATACATTTATCTTTTGTAACATATTATTCAAGAGAATGTTGAACAACTTAATATATTAGCACCATATCATCTAAAACTGAAATTGAAAATGACAATTAAATTGGAATTAAAAAAAGTAGTAAAAGGAAAACTACATTATTAATGTATAGAGTAGGAAAACTCCCCATAATTTAATATTATAGAAAATGTTTGAGAATATCCCATTTACAGGAGCTCCAAAAATTTCACCATCCAACTGAGCAAACTTCTAAGTGTTGTTATCTTGAGTTGAGGATATTTGGAAGGGTCCAATCCAAATATTGTCAAACTTACCATGTTTACCTTTGGCTTCCCTTCTGGCATCCCATTTTAGAACTAAATCTCCAATAACAAATCTCCTTGCTTTAGCTCTCTTATAAAAAATAGTCGTCATCTTTTCCTAGTGTTCATGTGATTCAACTTATACAGACTCTCTTGTTTTTTGGACTTCTATCAATTGATTTATCCTTCTTTGCATATCACTTGGTTCATCTTCTGCATATTGCAATAACTTCATCACTGAGAGACCAAGATGAATAAGAAAAACCACATCTATCCCATAAACTAGATGAAAAGAAGTACCAATTGACCTCTTTGTACTGATCCTATATGCCCATAAAGCATATTTCAGATGAGAGTCCCAAGCTTTCTTGCAATGTTCCCCAACCCAACTGAGGAACATTACAGGGAAGAATACTCATAAATTAAAATTCCTTCTATCTAATTAATTTATTGTAGCTTTCATCTATGAATTACAACCAGATTTAACTATTGTTTGTTGCCATTAATTAAATGCATCTATAGAATTCTAAAACATACATGAAATACAACTAATAACTCCATTTCATAAACATATAAATATGTTCTCATACTCAAAGTAAAACACAACAATTAAACACATAATGCAAACATAGACAAGATAAAACACTTATCTTTTAGAAACAATTATGAAACCAGCTGATTGGGACAAATGTTCCACCCAACCATAGACTTGTTGTTCCAAATATCAATAGCAAGTCACCCCTGAGTTGAGGCTAGTAATCCACAAAAGAGAGTGGTATCTCATTGTCCACCCACGTCTAATAAAACTCACAACCCATTGTTATTCTCGGGAAACTATCATGAATTTACATCATCTCTCTTCCTCTCGACCTGCCCAACCCAAGGAATGTACCCCTTCATTTATCTCAGTCCCTCAAGTGTCCCATTCATTTATCATGGTTTCTATAGCACAAGTAACAAGGAATCTCTCAGTTGGGAACTCAAAGGAACTTGTTGAAAGGAAAAATACCAACAACCAACAACAAATACTTGATGTGACAACACAACTAACACAAGAGTTCACTCTTCAGGCCTGGCAACCTAGCTCTGCAGTCTTCAGCTCCAAAACTCTCCAAATATGCTCCAACATGATCTAGAATTCACCCTCCATGGATGTTTCAACTCCAATCTCTCTTTCTTTCTCTCTACTTGTTGCCCATGCACAAAAACTGAATGTGTAAAAACTATTGTAGTTTCTCATATGAATTTATCTCCTTTGGCTTGCTTGATTGACTCACACACTTCCCCAAGTTGATTGTACTCAACCCCCATGCTTTCAATAACTATGGGATGTGACTTATAACACCCACCCTCTTACATGCATTCAATGATTGGCTTTGGTAACACTCAATCAGAAATTAGAAGGTTCATATATCAATAGAAAAATTAGGAAAATGGGTTGAATTAATATACATGGGTAAATTTTTGGGTATGTGTTATATTCTTTGCATGTGTGTGTGTGTGGGTGCGTCAAATATGACAACTGCGTCTGACAATCCCTCTAGTAGTGCTCTTTGTGTCATGTGCACTGGGTTCTTTCCTAAGGGGGTCCCAGGGGGGGCAGGTATGCCCCCTCCTGGTTATGCGCAGCATTTGGCAATGGGCGGTAGCCCAAGGCAACGCCCTGAAAAAAAATTTGGGCGGTTTTTGCTATTTTTAGCGAATTTTGCTATTTTTAGTGGTTCTGTAAATTAATCCCAAATTAAGGGATTAGGTTGTTGGTATCTACGGAATACCTAAAAACATTTTATATATTGTATGGTGAATGGTGAAATTCGATATAATGAATATAAGAAAGGTTTTCCCGGTTGAGGGTTTCTGGTATAAAATCTTTGTGTACTATGTGTATGAGCCATTTATTAAATTATGTTTTTCTTAAGAATCTATATGCATTGCTTTACTTCACAGGTTTAAAACTTACATAATTCTCCCTTTGACCCCTCTTAGAAATTCTCCTTAGACCCTCCCCTCTCTTGTCGATTAATTCAACACCCATCTCTGTGCATGTCCCCTTAGCAATTGACATCACATTTTATTATTAAAACATATAAATACAATTCACATATACATCAATTGGCCATGGCCACACATTATACCTACATTAAGCATTAATTTAATTGACGATTATAGTGAGGATGTTACATCCCCCCTCCCCTAAACTTGTGCATTGTCCTCGGTGCACACTATGACGATATGCATATACAAATTTACATCACAATGCTTTAAGAAATAAAATTATGCAATTTCACAACTCCAACAACAGTTCCAACCAAAATCTCTCATTCCTCTCAACCCGTAGACCCAAGGAATGCACCATTCATTTATCATGGCTAACCCAAGGAATGTACCATTTGTTTATTAGGGCTAACCCAAGGAATGTGTCATTATTTTATCAAGGCCCCCAGCGCAATTGGCTAGGACTCTGAGATGTGGTTCAGGGACTCTAGTTGCTCAAAATGGAGTTTTGCATTTTGTTTTGTTCAAAATTGTCAAAAATTGTGGGTATTCTTCCCACATGTTTTCTTCATGCTCGCATGTAGCATCTTCAGGACCGTAGCAGGTCCATTGAACCTTTATTATCCCTATGTCCTTGTTCCTGAGAACTTTGACTTTTCAGTCCAGGATGTGTATTGGTTCCACCTGGAAATATCCTTCGTGATCCACCTAGATCACATTCCAATCAATAATGTGGTTAGGGTTAGGCACATATTTCTTTAATAAAGACACATGAAATACGTTAAGCACTCTCATGGATGCAAACAATGCTAACATGTATGCAATTGGCTCTATATTTTCTAATATTTCAAAAGGTCCACAATATATCGTTGCCAACTTTGGGAAACTCCCTAATCTTAGTGAACTTCTCTTTTCTTTAAATTTCAAAAACACATGTTCGCCCACTTTGAAATATCTAAGCACTCTATTCTTGTCTGCATAACTTTGTTGCTTTTCTTGGGCACCCTTTAAATTCTTATTTACCTTTGTCATCTACTCTTCCATTTCCTTTAACAAATCTATCCCAACAACTAGTTTGTCTGTTGGATTATCCCAACTTACTAGTGTATTACACTTTCTACCATATAATGCTTCAAATGGAATCATTTTTAATGAGACCTAATATCCATTATTATAAGAAAATACAACTAAATAAATATAATCTTCCCACTTTGATGGTTTGTCCATCACATACATTCTGAGCATGTCCTCAATTATTCTGTTATTCCTCTCTATTTTTCCCTTCTGACTCTGGATGATATGTTGTACTAATATTTAAATTCATCCCAAATACTTTAAACAAAACTTTCCAAAAATTGGAAGTAAACTTTGGATCTCTATCTAAAACTATTACCTTAGGCACCCCATGTAGCTTAGCAACTTCTTTCATGTGTATTTCTGCAATAATTGTTGCCTAATATGTAGTCTTCACTGGAATAAAATGTGTTTCATTAGTTAATTTATCCACCACCACCATGATGGAATCATATTGATTCATTGTTCTGAGCATCTTAGTAATAAAATGAACCGAGACAACTTCCCACTTCTATTCTGGAATGGGAAATGACTGCAATAATCCAGCTAGATGTCTATGCTCTATTTTCACCTTTTGGCATTCTACACATCTGGCTATGTAATTAGCCACTTATTTTTTCATTCCTAGCCAAAAGTATTGGCTTCTTACAACTGCAGTTGTCTTCTGATATCTTGGATGGCCAAAATATGGCACATTGTGCATTTCCTTCAGCACTGCATTTTTCAACTCATTGGAATTCGACACATATGATTTGCCTTTGTACATGAGAATTTCATCTTTTTTTATCTCCTTTGTACGGGGACAACAACCAACCACATAGGCTAACAAGTGGAAAGTGTGATCAAAACTACAATGTGGGCCCAACACTCTACCCTAACCACCTCTAGATATGAATTACTTGTAGAGGACTATAAATATAAGCACTCCAAAGTCAAATTCCCTAGCACACATGCGATAAACAATCAAAGGTAACATATCAACAACTGAGATTTATTAGTAGAATGAACTAACGATTGTTGAGTGTTGCATTCAAATGGCCATATCCATAGATACAAGTGACCAAATCAAGTGTGGGATGGATCATTGGAAAGATGAGATGGCAAAGAACACATTGGTAAACTCCTTTCTACCAGGTGGAAAACAAAAAAACCCAAGAAATTCGAGGAAAGAAACTTATATGAATAGGATTGAAATAATGTTTTCGGGGATTATAACGCATGAACAACTAATGAAGAGACATTGATCACTCATGAATTTTCTCGAAATTTTTATTTCCATGAGCCAATGCAGAGGAAATACAAATTGTATCATAAGACAAAAGGAATTGAAACGAAAAGTTGTAATGACAAGGGAAAATGAACATTTATGGGAATTGAAGGGTTTCTTTCATTCTTTAAAATATCACTCGTTGTAAGTGAGGACTTTTTCCCATTGTGTAGAATTTTGATACTTTTACTACTAGATGTACGGAGAGTAGAAGTTAATTTTTAAGTCATAATTGCATCAAATGCATTTGGGACTAATCCATAAATGTGTTTGTCATTTGAGTTTTTCTTAGTGTTGATCATATGAACTATTTATGTGCTTGGTATTTAGAATGCTTATGCTATTTTGATTTATAATGAGTACATGGATGATGTTACATCTCTCCTCTGCAACTATTTGAGATGATATATGAAATATTATTGTTTTAAGATATTCTTGGTTGCCATGAACTATTTATGTTGTCAAAAGTATCATTTTAAGTTGTACTCATTTATTATTTTTTCTTCTGCGCATGATAGGTTAGAAGTAGTTGTAGATTATTCTATTTTAGAGTAGGTTTAGAATTAATTATAACTTTTTAGGGGGGAGTTCATTTTCTTTCCCTTTTTTCTTCTTTTAATTCTTAGTGGCAACTAGGCTCACATACTGGTCAGAAATGCTACACCAAGCGAGAGTAGGTCTAATTGGGACCTGCCATCGGGCATTCTCCCTTACTTTCTTGACATTCCATTTGGACCCGCCAAAAGGATGTGAAAATTTGGTCATTGTATCCAAGTTGTATAATAGTGAAGAATCATCAATGCATGATGGACATTATATTAGAAAACTTCAATGTGGATTAAAGTGACAAATTTGTTGTTAGTTGTATACATGTTAATATTTTAGTAATGTATTTTATGCACTACAAACTAATCACATAATATCTAAATTCAATCATGTTAATACATTGCCACACTAACTTGGGGCACCAACCTTTGTTGAGGACATGGTTCCAATCAATTTATATCTCTTGGCATAGATGGAAAACTTAGCAAATAATCAAACACAAAAACCTAGTGGTCATGATAGATAATATTCCTCTCTCTCCATCTCTTCCTTTTCCTAAATTTTATACAATTATGTGTGTGTGGTGAACAAAATTCTTAATTAAACTATGTAATTAATAAAAATATAAACACACAGGGCCTGTTATACCAAAAAAATAAGTCTTAATAACCAACCTCCACAAGCTAGTTTCCTTTAGAACCTATAAATTGAGGGATCATATTAGCATGTATAAAAATGCCAGAAAGGATTAATAACAAGAACATTAAAAATCTAATGTTTCAAGCTAGTTTCCTAAATATTCCATCCATAAAAATAACATTACTCAAGTTGCAGCAACAATCTTTTTTGTATCAGGAAGTGAGTCATCTTTCACTTGGGGGTAGAACCCATCCATTTATCAAGTTATATATCAGTGATAATGGTCTTGCACTTTCACCCATCATCGCCTCACTCAAGGTCCGGTAAATTTTCACCTTCTAATACGACCAAAGAAAACCACAAGATGTTTTTTTGTTTTGGGACATAGGGAAAGGGGGACAACTATAGTGCCTCTCTCAACGCTCTTAAATAACTCAAACATCATGATGGAAAGCTTGAGCTTTAGACTATTGGGATTAGAAAGAGTGTGTTGAATAGGTAAGGAATTAAAAAGTGGCTCCCTACTCATGGTACAAGGAGGGTGCAAGGTTAACCACCCCATAACTCTAATAGTTGACACAAATGCATTATTTCCATTTCAATCTTTTACACTCGATAAATTGTGATCTATGAATGAAAAATTGTACATATCAGGGATCCATCATGCTAAGTAAATCATTTATTATGTTGATTTTTTATGAACAAAGATACATTACTTCATTTCTAATGAATTGTTGCCTTGCATTGAACTCAATGACCCAAGGAAATTCATCTCTTAAAAGGGAAACTTTGAAGGATAAGTGGGAAGGGAGAAGCCAACTACAAAAATTAGAGACCCATTCCTAGGTTGATTGAGCAAATTCACAAAACCAAAACAAATGCTTCACAATTTCCTTTGTTCCACATAAGGGGCATTTTGGTTGGGTCATCCCTAGGTGTAGACCATACCTAGGACTATGAGGACAAGTGACCAAGTAAAAATTCCTTCGAATATACAAAAGCCTTCCAAATACTCTAATAGACAAATAGCTAGGTTTTCCATTTTGACTTAAGTCTCCATAGATTATGAAGACTAGTCTCCAAAATAAGCTTTTGGAACAACCATATATATCTATCAACAAGCAATATATATAGAACTCCAAGGAATGGTTCCATATTCTATCCCTCCACAAAGAAAAAGAAACTTATAGGTTGGTCTTATAAAGATATTATCATGCACCAAACCTTTGACGTGCTCCGGGATTAATCTATTTGGGTTGGTCAAATATAATTCAACTTTCAAATCAGGCCAAGACTTCCAATCCCAAGATCGGGTGTTAGAGAGTTATATGAAATTTTTTATGCCTCACCAAAAGAATCACCAAGGAGAGAACCAACCATATTTTATCATTGTTTTCCATTAAAAACAAAACATGCAACCACTAAATGGAATGTTCATTGAAGGAGAGACTTGATCTAAGTGAGTCATGTTTCTAATAAATGTTTCACTTAATATCCTCCCAGAATTTATAGATACTCTTGACCACAAACATTTCTTTTAGTTCTACCCAAGTAGGGGCACTGGATAAAATAATCTAAATTTTTAGCAATTTCCATGCACTTTTTCCCAATGGGATTAAGAGATGATGCAATTTCTAAGCATTAGTTTCCATGGGGCCTTCCCACCAATATTATAAATTATTATTTTATCCCACAATGGTTGTACTTCAGTGTGAATTTTAATAATACCAAGCCCTCCCCAATCTCTAAGACAACATAGGTTCCAATTGACTTTACGGAAGCCTTTGATCCATTAATGTCAAACAACATGTCTAGATTTGTTTTCATCCTTTGATAGGTAATCATATAATGAACCCAACAAGAGGAGTAATAGACATGAGTGAAAACCAATACATTAGTGAACATGTGGAACTTAGTAGCCATAATAATGAGCTTGGTTATCCATTTGTTGATTTTCTTATCAATCATTTGATGACCACATACCAAGGCTCTTTGGAAGAGGCTTGGAATGCAAATGGGATCACAAAATTTTTAAACTCCTTCCCATGCCAAAATCAATACCACCCTTGAGAGGCCATTCCATTTGAGAATTTCTTAGAAACTGAAGCTTCACAAAAAAAATTGGAGGTGGTCCATTTTGTTTACCATTAAACCACTACAATGAAAACATCAATTAGTGGAGGTTTCAACAGAGGTTTTTAGTGTCACAAGATTGGACAAAGTTATAAAAAAATTCCCACTAAAACCTTCGCTAATAAAAACAAATGTTCACTATAACTAAAAAATTTGGGCAATTACAAGCTTTAACAAATATTTTTTTCTAGTGCGCTTAAAACAGTAAGGCGCATTGGTGTGCAAATATTTAATATGTACTAATGCATATTAGATATTTGAACACACCAATACTCTATATATGATTTATCACTAGTATGTATTTATCTTTATGCACCATGAAGTCTTGGTAATAGTGATAATAATAGTAATGGCAATGGTAACTGTAACACCCTTGTTTCCCCCAGCTTGTAAATATATTTATATTTTGTTAAAAGACTATTGACAAACTGGTTATGTGTGGATTTTAGAAATGATGAACCTTGTTATAGAAGGTAATGTAAATACTTATTATATTAAATAAAATGGAAATTGTTGCATAACTACTAAATGGGATTACCAATACAGATTATGATGCATGAGAGAGAATGGTGAGGGGAACCAATACTGGTTGAGATGACCCTTTCCGGGTTGGTAATCTGCTGGATTTAAATTTCTCAGACCCAGAACAATCCTCCATCCCATAGAATTTAATTACCAATCAAGCCGGTAGTTGGGAAGTATTCCTCAAGAGTCAATGAGGATATGGGAAGAGTACCCTATCTGGAAACTTCTTGATCTGACCCATGAAATGGGAAATGGGCCCACAAAATCTTGTTGTAGAAGGTAATAAAATAGAGGAAAATTATGGGCAGAGGGCAGTGAATGGACACGAATGGGTCTGGTGAACATTTCTGAAGAAGTAGAGCATATGAGGCTCTTTGGTTCTAAAGAGAATTAAGAAAAACATTTTTTTGGGTACAGGAACTGTTGTAAAGATTTTTCTAAACAAGATGATAAACAAGGAAATAGACAAATTTAGTGATTGAGAAATCACAGCAGGCCCCCTTGCTTGGTGGATAGAAGACTGGAGTGCATGGTTCCTATGGGAGAAGGAGAGTAACATTTGTCCTTTGTTGTTTCCGAGAAAATGAATAACCTCTCTCTCATGGCATCATGATCTGGCTAGGGGGTGGCCAGTTGAGGAATACACCAATAGCAGCTATGCCTATGGTTGGGTGGAAAATGGAACACCCTTCAATAGTTTCCAACTAATTTCAAGTTTCAGATAAGTGTTTTTCTGAGTTTTGTATTGTCTTGACTGGTTTATTTTATAATATGGATTTTAACTACTAGATGATTGTTGAAACTATTATCCTATTTAAATGATGAAAATTGTGAATCTGATTGTCTAGTTGGTCTGGGAAATCTGAAGTAAAGTTTTTGGAAATCATATTTTGACATTGGTTTTTTTCCTTCTCTGTCTAGAAAAAGAAAGTTTTTATTAATGGGTTCTAAATAAAATTGGGAGCAGAATGTTGGTTGATCATTTGTATTAGTCTATATGAGCTAATCCTCAAATTTTATTAAATTCAACCCATCATAGTCATCACAAATAAGCTTGGTAATTATGAAAGTGCAATTTTTTGTTAGAAACTTGAAGGTTGGGCATATGACTTTGGCCTCTCTATTGGTCTAGAACATCTACCAGACTCGGAACTTGAAGAAGGGTCATATCCTTGTTTGAAAATAAGAGAGTAAGCCACACATTAGAGAAGAGACAAAATATTTTTACAAATAAACATTATGAAAGGAATGAGAATGCAAATTAAGTTTCTAAATTTGAAATGAAAATGAAATTTAGAAATTGACATATTGTGGACAATTAAATCTTTCCTTGGAATTTGGTAAGAAACCAATTTTACTTGGATCTACAGAGTAAAATTGATGTCCAAAGAGAAATAATTGGGAATAATGATTAATCCCTAGAAATTAGTAAAAAAATGCTTGTAATTAGGGGACTGGTAAATTTTAGTAAACACAAGGTTTTACAAGGGAGGATTTTTACCTCCAAGGCTTGTAAATATTCTGGAAAACAAGGCAAGCAAATAAATAACATGAATTTATAAATGAAAATGTGCAATTATATATTTATGGGAAAATTTGGAACAAATGGTAAAGTCTGGTAATTACCAATAAATTCCTAAGTTATCATTTAAATAATCTAATATTTGAATAATAGGATTGCAACCTATTATATTTACAAACTAGAAATTCTCTTCCTGGTGTGCGGATAATGGACATTGGGAATTTATTCCTTTTGTGTAAAAGTGTTTAACTGCACTAAAATTTCATAGTTGTGAAATTCATACTTTGATCAAACAATTCGATGCTCTTGAAGGAATTTTATTATTCAAGTATTTTTATTTACTAACATTCAAACACCCAGAGTTATGTAAATCCTCTTAATTTCTCAACACAGAAATATGTGAATAAATACATATTTATTATTATTACAATTTCCATTCCATTGGAAGACAGAGAAAAAAGACAAGGTTTATAGTGCGATGACCAATGGAGTATAAACAATATTAAAACATTAACTTACACCTCCTCATGATTGGCTTTTAGAGTTGATCATCCAGAGTAAAATAAATGGCATGATCATATGAAGTCTGGAGTCGTCGGAATGATGGCCTAAGCGTATGAGACTGTAAGTAAATTATAACATAATATGTTCTCCTTCATGATTGGCCATCACAGTGATGAGGTGAACACATACATTTCAAGAGATAATTTCATTCATAGGTTTGAGATGGGAGCATTTGAGCAAGGTCTGAAGACGTCGGAGCGATGGCATGCCAGTTATGAATTATAAATGTAATATAATATTTATCCTTTCCTTCTCATAATTGATCATCGAAGTAATGAGGGGAGCACACGTAACTTGACTATGAGGATTTCATAGTGTGATGGAATATAGGTTATAAATTTAAATATATTAGAATTTATTAAACCTCATCCTCTTTTGATTGGCGGTCAGAGTGCTGAGAGGAACGCACACGGTTCAAGCCTGAGTTAAAATAATATTTAATGCACATGATAAATTAACGCACAAATTCAAATCCCTTTGTGCAAGTTGATCATTTTCGGAGTTGACCCCGAGGGGTTATGAGTACAATCTATGAAGAATTCAGAGTATGACTCCGAAGAGTTCTAAGAATATTAGCTCAAATTTTATAAGTTTTTGAATATTGCACATGATGGGGTTTAATCTATCTGTAATAATATATAATATGAAATACCTTTTAATTCCTCTTCCTCCCAATATATATATATATATATATATATATATATATATATATATATATATATATATATATATATATATATGGATCGGGCCTGCTTGCGTTTTTATTCTTGCTAAATATGGTAATCTACGATGATGAGTGACGCAGGAGAATCCGCACCTCGTTGCGCGAGAGTGCATATGTGGAAAGAAAAGGACCGCAGGGTGACGCAGCATCACGGTTTTAACCTTTTTTATGAGCGCCGCCGTTTATATAAAAGCCCCTATATTTAGGCGTACTTGTATCCTGAAACAGACCGCGAGTAGATAAGCTCTTGTCCTGGTATAGCAGAGACACTTATTAGATTTAATGCAGAAGGAGAGTAGATTTAGTGCAGGTAGATAGAACCATTAAGTTAGATTTGACAATTTAGATTTTGAGAGGGAAAACGGGATAAAGACACCCTCCTTTTGTATTATTGTATGATTGGGCATCTGTAGGAGGTCAGCATTAGCGCGGAGGAGAAGCAAGGAGCACAGGCAGAGAACTGGTGAAGAATCCCCATGTACAGATATTAAATCAATATAGGAATCTGATTTAATTTCATGGTTGTGATTATTCTCTGTATTTTGTTAATCTTATGCTGTTGTATGCTTGCTTCTTGTTATGCTTTCATTATATATGCCGCATATGTGATCTCATGGCAGATTAGAAATCTGGGGGAAAGGAGAGAATAAGTTTAGTTTACTCCACTGTTTGAACCAGGAGATTCCTGCATAGAGTGCGGTTGAATCCCTCTGCATAGAGTGCGTAGAGAAGGTTCATTAGGAGAACTTTATTCTCGTCAGTCTAGAGTGGCGAGGTTGAGATTCAACTCATGGGTGTGATTATCCCTTGTGTGCTGCTGGGGTTATGTTTCCTCATCTTTGTTTCAGGTTATATCTTCCTTTCATATGCTGTGTACGTAATTATGTGGAAGAATTAGAAGCTAAGTGCTTGGGAGAATGAGTTTCAATTGTTTCTCTGCTTAAGTCAGAAAATCTCTGCATAGAGTGCAGTCGGATCCCTCTGCATAGGGTGCGTTGAGGTGGTTAAGCAGATAAATCTTTGTCCTCTTCAACTCAGAGTTGTTTA
>ML779499.1:241018-255191 GCA_009831015.1 Picea engelmannii | reverse complement strand
AGAAGCTGAGTGCTTGGGAGAATGAGTTTCAATTGTTTCTCTGCTTAAGTCAGAAAATCTCTGCATAGAGTGCAGTCGGATCCCTCCGCATAGGGTGCGTTGAGGTGGTTAAGCAGATAAATCTTTGTCCTCTTCAACTCAGATTTGTTTAGAGTTGTTCGAGCCGTGCAGAAGAGTGCAGGTCGGATCGAAGTCTCAGGAGAAAGTCCGAGGATAGAGAGACTAGAGTTCCGTGACGGGAACCGGGAAGAGTCTGGAAGGATTTTAACCTTGGGAAACGTGGAAGTTGGCAACAGGGAGTGTTCGTAGAAGTCTTCAGAAGAAGCAGACGAAGCATTGCTCCAGAGGATGGACTCTCTTGACTTTCAGTTGTACTAGAGGAAGGTGGCAAGGTGGAGAACTCTTTGAGAGGAAGAGAATCGGCGACTTAAGTCGTCGTGGAGGATCGCAAGATCGTGACCGGACTAGTAGGTCGAAGACAGCAGTGGGGTTTCGCGACGAAAGAGTCTTGTTTCCCACAGAGCGAAACTGCGAGGATGCGAAACACTACGTCCAGGAGCGCCTACATGATGAACGTTGGGACTTGGTGACGTAGACAGGGTACCTCGGAACATCGGACCTCGGGAGTCGGAAGCCTCAAGTCTTTTCTCAGGAGTAACAAGAACGCGAGACCGGAGGATCCCGAGTAATCGGTACCTCGGCCCTTCGGGTCTCGGGGATTGAGAACTTGAAGGTACAAAGGACGCTAGTCGAGAGTTGCGATAGCGCGAGGTTCCGACATACCAAAGAAAGAGTCAACTTCGACCGGGAGCTTCGCGTCTCAGAATCGGGGAGTCCTGTTCTCAGTTATGGAACTTGCGAAGTCGAGAAGTCTGACCTTCCGACTTCTCGGTGAAGAATCACACGGCAGTATTCCTGTGGGTAAGAAATTCCCGAGGGGAATAAAGAAGGGACTTGAACCCTTCGGGCTATAGATATTGAAGGTCCTGGTGGATGCGGCAGTGTCATTGAGGGCAGGTTGCGTCAATGAGGTGGATTATTCTTTGGACCCTTATGAACTATTGGTCTGAGAGCAACCAATTGTCAGCTCCCCCCCTTTTTATCTTTTGGATTCGTTTTTGTCAAAGGTGGATTAGTCTAGGTTTTCTCCTCAGGTTTCTCATCCTCCCCATTGTTATCACTGAAATTTCGTCCGCACGTGGCGACAAGAACTCCACATTGTCAAAACAGGACTAGAGTCATTCATGGCACAAGATTAATTCCACAGCATTGCAAAAGGGTCAAAAACTATACAAAATGACCAAAAATTTGAAGGGTGCTTTACAGCATCTGGGTGCGCGCGCGTATGCGTGTAACAGCAGCATACAAAGCGCACATATGTGCACAAGGTGAGGCTATTGGGCAAAAACCCTGTACGCCTGCTAAACGATGCATTTATTGAAATTGGTCGGCCTCCCAACCACTAATGGATCAGCTCCCAAGTTGATTTGACACCAAATCTGAGCTCAATCCTCATGGTGGGCTGGTCAAAGACCTAATTGATCCCTAAAGAGCCCCTTTTCACATTCAAAAGAGGTCACATAATAACCCAATGCTTGGCTATAAAAAGCCATGAATGACCACCATTTTCTCAAGGAATTCTTTGTATTGTTATGCTGCTGAGATTGCTAAGGACTCATTCTTTGGCAATACACATCACAAGCTGCATTTCATAGAGCTATTCACCCCTCACTTGAGTGAATAAGCTTGGAGTTATTTCACCCACATTTTTCATCTTTTCATTGTAAGGAGAGAAATCTTTGAGGGCCTCAAGAGTCTTCCATTGGAGAAAGAAGGGACCCAAGTCCCCTTTCTTCTTTGTGCCTTTGGATTTCATCAACAGATCAGGTTATACATTGGTGATATTGGTCCATTTGTCTCTATTTTTCATTTTCTCATATGCTTTTAGTTTTTATTTGTTTTAGTTTAATTTTTGTTTATAACTTTGTTTTTTTTCTTTCTAACCTTTTACTTCACAGCTGTCATGCCTAGCAGAGCCCAACTTGGCATGTAAGAACTCTTAATTTGCTCACCTAGTGACGAATTGGGTGCAAACAGATTGGTGACTATACTGGGGAGAAGGTATCAATTCCTCCCTCATTTGGGTTCTTTTTTCTTTCCTTTTGATTTCATTAACTTGCAGGTTCATAAACCGGCCTCTGCCAACCTGCTTACCAGTCAATTCACCAGAAATTGGAGAGAAATCCATTCGGATTTTTCTTCTCGGACTTTTGACACAGGCGCGCGGGTATTCCACCCCACAAGCGCGTCGGGCGCGCATGCGCTTTGTTTTTCAGTTCTGTCAGCGCGCGGGCACCATATGCGCCTCTATCCACACAGGAGGCCGTGCATTTGAATTAAAATTGGCATTGTAAGCTCTTGGGTGTGGGGAAAAAAACATTTTTCCTTGTTAAGAATGATGATATGCATGCTCTAAATACTACACCACTTAGACCCCTCAACTTATAAAGGGGATAATCAAGCAAACATAGGCACTTAGGTGTATAAAAATCATTTTCCCTTATTTTGCTTTTTGGCCACATGGATGGCTTGCTTTGGTTTATAAATCTAAGTTTAACATCAATTCTAATCACATCTAAACTCACATTTTGGGACCAGAAGTTGCAAGTAACAATCTTGAGTATGCTCTTCTCTTGTGCCATTGAGCGATCTTGAGAACCAGAAAAGGTTTACGAAAATGATTTCATCTCCCTTAACAAAAATTCAAAACTTTTAGGAGAGGACAACGACTCTTTCGAGACCCCTCTTAGTTTCATTTTGTCAAACACATTCTTGTAATGGGCCCATACATGCCCACATGTCAACAAAGCTAGAGTAGTGTTTGATATTCTGCTTTCTTAGATCAAAAAACTAGGAGAGTTTAAAAGTTTGTAACGGGCCCACACATGCCCACATGTTCAATCTAGGACTAGTTTCATGCTTTTACTAGATTAAATCACACATAGGGAGATAAAGGATAGTAACAGACCACAATGTCCACATGCTAGTTTCCTAGGGATTTTAAAATTCCGCAAGGTTGTACCAATGACATCTAGCTTATTTAGGTAATCAAATTCTTGTAAAGGACCAAGCGATGTCCACATGTTGCAAGGTGACATCTAAATAACTAAAAGTTGGTACACTTTCACTCACACACAAAAGCCACTTTTGCACTCACATAGCCTCATCTCGAAACGTGGTGGTCTAAGTAGGTGTCCTCCAAAGGGATTCTGAAAACACCCCATCTTCTCTTGATAAGACTATCCACTCCCACTTTTAATCAAACGAGGTTGGTTTTCACCCCCGGCCTCACAAAACAACTTCATCTAAAATATTTCTAAAAACTCACTAAGTTGTCCTCCACAGGAGGTGCCAAAAGAAAATTTTAGTCTAGGTAGGATTTCAGGGGTAGGCATCCAAATAACCCCCCGTTATCTGGTTCTCACAATTTCAAACATAGAAGTTGACAAATAGGGAACTTTCAAATCCTCCAAGTCCATCGTTCCAATCACCATAAGGCAGGGAGATACCCGTGAAGGGTCAAAGGCCGAGGTCCGGTTGTTCTGTGCGTCCCCCCTCGAGGCACCCATCTCTTGGACGGGATCCATCCCGTGACCCATTTCTTAGGCCGAAAATCTAAATGTCGTGCTTGGACCGAGGTACCTAGTGACCAATTTTAGGACAACTACCCAGGTGGCGGTTGTGGGCTGCAATCGCACCTTGATTGGATTTTGTGTGGCTATTGGGAAGTATCGCCAGCTCTTTCGGGATATTGCCCCCTCTACCCCTCATTATAACCAGTTATTTCATTCTTCACTAGTGTCTCTTCCGGTGACTTCAGACCCCACTGTTGAGAGATATTGGAAGATCCAGTGTTATTTGAGAGGAAGGACGTTACGTCTTCTAGGACACGAGCATTTTCTTTCTTTTGTTTCCCCCACGCAGAAAAAACCCCCTTACCCACATATATGCTTCTTTTTCATTTATGTATGATGCACATCTGATTACAGTTTGACTTTGATATATATATTGTGAAGATCATCACAACAAAAGGCTCTTGTTTCTATATTTTCTCTCACCACTTGTTGCACACATTTCACACAACTAGTCTGACATCATAGGGGAACCACAGAACCCCCATCGTTCACGATGTTTTCTCAACCTTCCTCCTATCTTAGGGGGAGTATCTGGTCGTACTCGCTCATCGGTACCTCCTTCACACACTCCTTTGAGTGCCACTATCTTAGGATCAGCCTTGCTTGGTTCTACCTTACTTGGGTCTTCTTCCCAAGGTCATCCATCCACTCGCTCTCCTTTGCATGGAGGCGGGGGACCCACTTCCTCTCAAGGAGGGAGCACCAACCCACCTAGTCCCCATCAAGGATTAGGTGCACAACACACTATGGCTGGAAATAACATTCCTACCCCACTACAGATGCCATACTTGGCCTCTCTCAACATTCCGGATCTCACCAAGCTCACTAATGATCCTATATTGCATGATGCCACATGGCCTGCAATGCCAACCAAACTTCCTTCAGATATACCAAAGTTTGAAGGAAAGGCAGGGGACGACCCCGCGAATCACGTCATGACCTTTCATCTATGGTGTTATTCCAACAGCATCATGGACGACTCTGTCAGACTGCGTCTTTTTCAACGCACACTCATCGGCCCATCAGCCAAATGGTATGTCGAAGAAAAATCTGGGTCCCACATGACTTTTGAATCCTTGGCCAAAGCCTTCTTAACTTTCTTCCAATTACCCATCCGACATGACAATGGTCTAGAACTACTCTCTAATTTCAAACAGTCCTCAGCCACCCACATTGCTGACCATATTCACGAGTGGCGTAGGCGACGTAGTTTGTGTAAAGAAGAAACCACCAAACATCAATGCCTTGACTGGTTTCTTAGATCACTTGTCGCTCTCCTTGGAAAGGATGTCACTTCCACCTTCCCACAATCTAAAGAAGAAGCCATCAGCAAGGCTCAACAATATGACCTCATTTATGCATAGTCAGGATACTTATATACGGTACTTCCTGATCTTCCCAAACCTGTGCCATTCAGTCAAGACAAACTTGGGATGTCTCACTCAGCAGACGGACTAATAGGTACTACCACACACCATGGTCCACAACCCCAACCACCACCGATGTATGGAACACCTCAATACCCGACGGCATATGGGGGCACTCCTTATTTTCCCCCACCCCCTTATCAACAGCCATATCCTGTTGCTATACCCCCACCCATTAGTGGGCCACCACCGGCACCTCCCATACATCCACCTATTTCCTCAACCAGTGGTACCCCCACAACATCATCTTATAGTACTAGTGAAAGAATGATGCCTTCCTGTGTACCCTATGGATCGGTACCACCACAAAATCCATACTTTCCCTTTCCGGGTCCTCCACAACCCATGGCTCCCCCACATCCTCATGCGGGGGTAAACTTTGTTCAACCTTCTGCTGCTCAACAATACCAAAATTTTGAACAGTTGAACACAGCCAACCCAACTCACCCTTCGAACAATGCCAAGAATAAAGGAAGGAACAGGAATAACAACAATCCTGGTCAAGGCGGGAATCAACCCCCACAACATCCACCCACTGGGGGAAACCAGAACCAAGGGAACCAAAACCCCCAGGGGGGAAATAACAACAAACGCCAAGGGCGGAACACTGTTAAAACTATCCACCCTTGTTCTCTTTGTGGCGTATATGGTCATTACACTCACCATTGCCCACAGATCGTTGATTTAAAAAGGTTAAAGGACTCTGGAAGTCTTCCCTCTTCTCCTGCGCAATTTTCCCCGCAGCAGGCACAACAACAATATGCGCAACAACCCCCTCCCGCCGTGCTGCAAAATCCTATCCCACATCAAGGTGTGATAAACACCCAACAGGACGCACATCATCCCCCACCTCAAGTGGGCCAATACCACAATCCCAACAATCCAACAGAAAGAACAATTCTCCTCACCAGTGAGGAAGAAATCCTTCTACAAACACGCAATCGTCAGTATCCTGCAACAGCTAAGTCTACTCCTACATCTGCAGAAACAAACCCTACACCGACAGGACCTCCGTTGGTGATCCCTCACCCTTCCGCCGAAACACCATTATGCATCCCTCGCATCCCATTGCGCAGGAATGTCCACAACCCACAGGCTAGGGCCGCTCATAACTACAGCTTGGTAGATGACTTAGCACAATCCCCGGCTGCCATGTCAGTTCTGGAAGTCCTCCAGACTTTTCCTACTCAGCAGAAATCACTACTTTCCGCTCTGGGCGCAGTCGACCCTGCCGATACTTGACTCATCACCTTTGACCTTGATAGCTGCGAACCGCGTCTTCTCGCCGCAGTTGCTATTCAAATACTAGTAAAAATACAGAACATCATTGTCCATCGATGTATCATCGATGAAGGGGCATATACATGCATCATGTCCAAAACAGTATGGCAAAAACTTGGTTCCCCAGAACTCATACCTTCTGCCATCACACTACGAGCTTATGACGGATGACCATCATCTCCCGAAGGGCTCTTCCAAAATGTCCCTGTGGAACTCGGGGGAAAAACTATCCTCATTGACATCGAAGTTATCGACGCTCAGCTTGATTACAATATCTTGCTTGGACATAGCTACATGTATGCTATGAAGGCAGTGGCATCATCCGTCTTTTAGACAATCATGTTCCCCCACAATGGAAAGATTGTAACCATTGACGAAGTCTCACACTACGAGCCTAATCCATCTGCCAATCTCGATAACATTCTTCCTCCTATTCACACCAACCAAGACGTATATCCACTCGTTGAGATGGGTCCTGGTATTTTCAAAGATCCATCCTTGTTAGGGACGTACCATGGAGCACCACCACTCCTTTCCCCTGGTCAAGTATGCGTCATCTCATCTAACAAAACTCAACAGGAGGATGTTCGTCCTCCTCAGGAGGCTTCAGTCATTCCTGACGTCTCAACCATCACAGCACCACTCCCACAGGAGCCTCTTGCGCATTCGTCGACACCTATGGTCCATGAATCCACATCCCCTCAAGGGCCTAATCCCATTTGGGAAACAATTCCCCGACCCCTCCACCCGGTATAGAAGCTTTCCAGGTAGCAGCAACGCTCACACTACCCAATATGGTGCTAGCAATCCCAGTGTGGTACTTACACCCACCTGAAATGGTCCCTCGCCCACAGGCAAGACTCCCCATGACGATTCCTATCCTCACTCCCACTACCTCCACTACCCCCATACTCCATACTCCCCCTGCTACCGCTAGGGGCAGCAGAAAGAAGAAGGAGCCCACAAATCCACTTCCCCCACGCATCCCACCACCTTGCGCATTGTGTGACAAAGAGGGTCACCAAACCAACAACTTCCCATCACTACCAGAATTATGGAATTTTATTCCCCACAATCCAACCCCCACACCATCCATTACTACTGCTACCACTCAACCTTCCAGTAGTAAAGGGTTGAAGACCAAATTCGCGTGTGCCATCTATTCTGAGTATGGCCATTACACCCATCATTGTCCAGCACTGCCTCGTTTCCAGCAGGCATTAGCTATCGTAAGCCGAGACTTTCAGAACAACCCACGCCCGGCTACGTCCTCCACAACACCTATCACTGACATTCGCTATGTCACTACTTCAGTCAATGAACGCATGAGATGCCCTTGCTCTCTTTGCGATTCATTGACTCATTTTACATACCAATGTCCGATGATCATCGAATATCGGGGACGTCAGTTAGCCCTGCTTCACCAACCCACAGAGGAAATCATTGACATATCTTCACCATTTGAAGATCTCCATATCATCTCTCCCGAGCCCGAGGCACTCCCTATGCCTCCATGGTTCTTAGATGACATGTCTGAGGATTTACCCCGTAACCCACCCAACTCTCCCGCCCATCCCCCTGCGGAAACTCTCCATCCCACTACTACGGGTACCCCTCAATACCTCAATATATGGTTTATGACGAGTGAACCCTCACCCTCTCCTAGTGATACCCCCTATGTTTCCTCAGCAGGGGGCACTCACACTGTCACTGAGATCACTCCTCATGATCCATTATATTCCCGTCGTTTCCAATGCGACAAAGAAATACTGGAAGAGCTACAACGCTCGGACTCTCCCTTGGACGCACTACATCATCATGCACTCTTCCTTCCACTGGAATCCCTCATGCCTCCTAGCCAAAATCCCATTTACGCGGTCGAAACCAAAGATTTTATCCCATCAGGACCTATCGATTGGTTCAACAATCGCATTCCGGCACCCGACGCTTTTGAAGAAGGTAACCTGGCTAACATTTCCCCCACCATCAAAATCGACATCTCCATTAAACCAGGCATCGTCGAAGAGATCATCATTGGATCTGATTGTACTCCTTAGGAAATCACCGCATATAAAGCCCTCTTCCAGGAATTTAGGGATATCTTCACCTGGTCATACACAGAGATGCCTGGCCTCGACCCCTCTATCGTCGAACATCGCATTGAAACCTGGCCCGACATCACACCCGTTCGCTAGAAACAGTGACCTCTACACCCATCCAAGGCCGCAGCTATCAAAGCCGAAATAGACAAATTGCATACGGCCGGATTCATTTACCCCATCGCTTATACTTCATGGGTTTCCAACCCTGTACCCGTCGACAAAAAACAGGTATCTATCCGCATTTGCAACGACTTTCGCGATCTCAATAACGCATGTCCCAAGGACAACTTCCCAATGCCTTTCATCGATCAGATTATCGATGATTGCGCCGGCCACGAGGCTCTCTCCTTCATGGACGGATTCTTTGGCTATAACCAAATTCAAATCCACCCAGTCGATCAGTACAAAACCGCATTCATTACCCCGTGGGGTACGTTTGCATATTTTGTCATGCCTTTCGGCCTCAAAAATGTCAGTGCAACTTTCCAGCGGGCCATGACATACATCTTTCATGATCTAGCTACAATCATCCTCACTTACTTGGACGACCTCACCGCTCGATCCAAGAAGCGCACCCAACACCTCGATGATTTACGAGTCATCTTTCAACGGTGTCGTCAGTACAACATCCACTTGAATCCTCTCAAGTGTGTGTTCTGCGTCACCGCGGGGCGCCTCCTCGGTTTCATCGTTTCCCAAAGCGATATCACCATGGACCCCCTCAAAGTCCAAGCCATCACCGAAATTCCACCTCCTCGAAATTTGTGCCAACTACAGAGTCTCCAGGGTAAAGCCAACTTTCTGAGACACTTTTCTCCTGATTACGCTATACGCGCACATGGTTTCCTTCTCTTACTGCATCACGACATCCCTTTTCATTGGGATGACTGTGCCCAGCAGTCGTTTGATGATCTGAAAGAAACACTTTCAAATGCACCTTTGATTAGTGCACCTGACTACAATTGCGACTACATCCTCTACGTATTAGCATCAGTTGTATCAGTAGCCGGCGTTCTCGTCCAGCTCGGAGATGACAATCATGAACACGTCATTTACTACGTTAGTAAGAACCTCTCAGGACCACCCCTGAAGTACAAACATGAAGAAAAACTTGCTCTTGCAGTTGTCCTCGCAGTCCAGAAACTGCGTCACTACATTCTACTTCGCACCACTAAGGTCGTCGTAGATTCCAACCCTATGCAATATTTGCTCAGTCATCGCTGAGTTAACGGCAAGTTTTCTCGATGGATCGTTATCCTTCAAGAGTACGACCTCGAGTTCTCAACACTTAAGAGTAAGAAGGTCCTCGTTCTCGCTGAACTTGTCACGGCCCTTCCCTCTGACACACCTAGCACCCCCGTCAATACTGACTTTCCTGACGCACATCTCTTTTACATCGCTTCTAATGATCCTTGGTATGGCGACCTTCTCATCTACCTACGAACTCAAAAGTTCAGAAATCACCTATCACGAGATGATCGTCGACGCATTCGCCATCAAGCACACCGCTATCTCCTCATCGGTGACATCCTATATCGGCGGGGCATCGACACCATTCTTCGTTGCTACCTGACTATTGACGAGGCCGACAGAGTCTTAAACGACTGCCACAGTGGCGCCTGTGGGGGCCATCTTTCAGGCATCGCCATAGCTCAAAATATTATCCGGGCCAGATACTTTTGGCCTACCCTGTTTCATGATTGCATTCATGTCGTGAAACGATGTGAGCAATGTCAACTCTATGCCAACAAATCCCGAGCTCCCCTCGCTCTTCTTCACCCTGTCATTACTGCAGGCCCCTTTTGTAAATGGGGCATTGACTTTATGACTTGTAATCCCCCCTCCAGCAATGGTCACAAATACATTTTTGTCGCTGTCGGTTACTTCACCAAATGGGTTGAAGCTATGCCCACCTTCAACAACACCGCTGACACAACAGCGCGTTTTTTCTTCAACCACGTCATATCCCGGTTCGGAGTACCACTCCAACTCATTTCCGATCATGGGAAACATTTTGAGAATGAGATCTTCGTCGAACTCTCATCTCGGTTAGGATTCTCTCACGAGTTTGCCTCACCATACAATCCTCAGTCAAACGAACAGGTCGAGGCAGTGAACAAAGTCCTCAATACCATGTTACAACGCACGGTTAATAAACATAAAACCAACTGGCATCATATGTTATTTTCCGCGCTATGGGCTTATCGAACGGCAGTGAAGACTGCCACGGGTTTCATGCCCTTTCACTTAGTCCATGGGGTAGAGGCAACTCTTCCCATCGAGTGCGAAATTCCCACCCTTCGCACCGCAATCGAGCTTTTACCTGACACTGCTCCAATGGAGCAGCACTTGCTGAACTTGGAGTCTCTGGATGAAGATCGTCGATCCTCATTACAGAACAACGAGGCAGCTAAAAAACGATCCAAAGCTACCTTTGATCGCCATGTCAACCTTCGCTCATTTCGCGAAGGAGACCTCATCCTCGCCTACGATATCGCTCATGATACCTTTGGCCACGGAAAATTCGAATCCCTCTGGCATGGCCCTTACATCATCCAACATTGCCTCACCAAAGGCGCATACATCCTAGCCTCCCCCGAAGGCCTCACGCTCAAAGAACCCGTCAATGGGTTATACCTCAAGAAATTTTATGCTTAAACGTAGTCAAGCTACTTTAGGTTATTTTTCTTTTCTAGCGTTTTTAATCTTTTTTCCCTCATCTAAACTATCCTTTGTGCTATTGACAGATGACTCCTCCACCAGCTTACCACATTGGTTATGCCGACGGCACCAACTGTTGGACACAATATCTCGCTTTAGCTGCTTGGGCTCTCTACACCCCTTCACATGAAATGCTACATTCCAGCGGCATCTGTTTAGGACCAGCAACCAATAACCAACCCGAATACACTGTTGTCATTGGCCTCTTGACTGACGCCCAGCATCATCATATTCGTCACCTTAGCATTTTCCTCGACTCTCAAATGGTCGTTCTCCAACTCAAAAATGTGTATTGTGTATGCGATCTGTGCCTCTTTCGCAAATACCTGCAGGCCATCCAAATGTTTATATACAACAAAAAATACATCGGCCCTCAGGCCTGTGCCACATCCCGGTACAAAAAATCGGCTCACCAGCTTCTCAAAAATAGTATACAAAAATACATCATACAATCAGGGTGCCTCTAATGCACCCCCAGCTGCCCCTCCCTCTGGAGGAGGTGGTGGCCCACCTCGACCTGCCCCAGGCGGTGGTGGTGGAGCACTTGCAGGACCCTCCTGCACGTCGTGAATCGGGTACCTTGTGCTCTCGGAATCATGCAATCTCCTCTGAATCTGCTCGGAAACTCACTGAAGCAGCAGGTACAAATGAGGTGGCAATGTGGGCCCTATAGCTATATATAGGCCTTTTTCCAAACTTCCACTCACCATTTCGGGAGCCCACGGCGTCCATTTTTGGAACCGTCTTCAGCCACGGGATCAGCATCCTGCCACCTACATCATGACTATCCCCGGGCCACTTTTCATCCTACGCCCTCGGGGTGCCTTTTTTTCATATCATGGCCAGGTACGCACACGCATTGTCACATTTATCTCATACATGTTCATATTTTTTATTATCTTCAGATATGGTTCACTCTGGGTATTTGGTTGTTCTGTGTGCAGGTACTTGGTCATCATCTCTTCACATCATTCCTTCAGGTATATACTCATCACTGGCATGTAGTCTCTCCCGCTGTAATGCATTTACATTCCCAGTCACACCCCCTGATTTTGGCCTTTAGGATACCCTTTTTCCGGCTCTGCAGTACTCACACCTCCATTTGCATTTTTGGTACTGGTACCTGGTAGTTTTCTTACCCACATGAGTTGTCTCATTCATAGCACCTTTTTTCACTTTTGACACTCATGTTTCTCTTTATTACCCTTTAGGGATGGGAGTCCCGGTAGTCTTTCATCATGTTGCGAATTAACCACATACTTCTTCTCCTCATTTTTCTAGCTTCCCATATGGACTCCCAACTCGTCGCTTTATGGTTATGTTATTTTTTACCTGCACCTCCGCAGGATCATGAACCCACCATTTCACCCACCATCAGTTTGCCCATCTGCAAACCTATCTTCATCTCACCTACCTCATACAGAAACTCGCCAATGGGGCCCCCACCCTTCACCATTTTTCCCAGAAATTTTTGCCCTCCCTGGGGCACTCATTTCACACTAGGGCACCCATTTCTGTATTTTGTACATCTTTCCCACATTTATTCATTATTTCTTGTACAAACGCCTTTTATTTCCAGTATTTGCTTTTTGTCGTCACTGTTGGCGACCTACTTTCCTTTTGGGCCACACGCAACCCATGTCACCCTTGGTTGGAGGATTACTTCTCATTTACCCCCGCCGGCATCGTCTATATCTTCAGAATACTACTCAGGTCACTTACATTTATCCTCTGAATTTGTTCACCTTGTCCCGCCTCTGGCACAACTTATCCCTGATCTTGTCGTCCCTCTGACACTCGATCTTGTCACATGGTTGCGGCCACCCCTTCTATCATGCACCCTCCAACCAAGGGCAGTCTGGAGTCTTCCCACTTTTTGACTTTGTCCATGTACCTCTGCCACTTCCTCACCACAGTAGATTCTGTGAAGCCCTTTGCTTCTGGGAGTCGCGTCCTCCTTTTGTCGACATCAGCACACTTTTCCAAAAGGGCGACAGTATCTTGATTCTCATTTCCCATTCAATGAGAGATCTCGGATGGCACAGGGGGAACTACCATTGCTCCCTGATGTCATTGACCCCCATAACATTCGACGCCAACACTTTCTCATGTTGCGGTGGGTCTTACTTTGCGACTATTGTAGTTTTTCTTATCAGTTACCGAAGACCTCTGAACTTGGTCGGGCCACCAATGCCCACATCACCGTCATTGTTTACTTCCGCGACCATTACTGCTGGTTCATAGTATGTTCCTTTGCAGAATTGTCTTCTGCCTTTATCATTCCGCCCCTGAGGGCGTTGCAGTTGTCTACATCAACATTTCAGACATTTTTTCTTCAGAGTTACATTACACGAGCATGGGGCATGCCCGCCTCGTTTGTACACACTTGTATATTGATACACACCTTGTAGAAAGTCGAGATCTACAGGTTCCTTTCTTCTCCAAAGGATTTCTCTACACGGTCCCATTCTTTCTCTCCCTTACAACACCATTCTCAGTAAAAGAAACATTGATGGATTTCGGCTATACGTTTTGCTCCTAACCTCATCCATCAGGGGGCATCTGTTATCACTGAAATTTCATCCGCACGTGGAGACAAGAACTCCACATCGTCAAAACAGGACTGGAGTCATTCATGGCACAAGATTAATTCCACAGCATTGCAAAAGGGTCAAAAACTATACAAAATGACCAAAAATTTGAAGGGTGCTTTACAGCATCTGGGTGCGCGCGCGTATGCACGTAACAGCAACGTACAAAGCGCGCATATGTGCACAAGGCGCGGTTGTTGGGCGAAAAACCCGTGCGCCTGCTAAACGGCACATTTATTGAAATTGGTCGGCCTCCCAACCACTAATGGATCAGCTCCCAAGTCGATTTGACACCAAATCCGAGCTCAATCCTCATGGTGGGCTGGTCAAAGACCTAATTGAGCCCTAAAGAGCCC
>ML779499.1:228041-240773 GCA_009831015.1 Picea engelmannii | reverse complement strand
CCTCAAGAGCCTTCCATTGGAGAAAGAAGGGACCCAAGTCCCCTTTCTTATTTGTGCCTTTGGATTTCATCAACAGATCAGCTTATACATTGGTGATATTGGTCCATTTGTCTCTATTTTTCATTTTCTCATATGATTTTAGTTTTTATTTGTTTTAGTTTAATTTTTGTTTATAACTTTGTTGTATTTCTTTCTAACCTTTTACTTCACAGCTGTCATGCCTAGCAAACCCCAACTGGGCATGTAAGCACTCTTAATTTGCTCACCTAGTGACGAATTGAGTGCAAACACCCATGTCTCTAAATTTTTTGTTCTTGAGCATATGCCTTTTAGGGATTCTTCCCTAGGTTTTGTTCACTCCCAACTACCGGTTCTTTCTTCTCTTCTACACTATGGTTTCATTGGGGCTTGCTCATCCCCAGGGTTTTTCCTTTATCATATTCACAGACACCCTTGTCTTCGCCGCCTTCGGCTCAGGTTTCTTGGACCTTTTCTAATCCATCCTTTCGAATATCCCTTTTCAAAGGACTATGAATATCGGTTCAAAATCCCGAGGGCCTTCAAGGTCTCTATCAAACTATCAGGTTCAAAGCTCTAGTCATTTTCAAGTATTGGACTCGGACTTTCTTGCTTCTTGTATTTATTCTTATATAGGTTCGGGCTCACCCACATATCAAGGTTCGTTGCCACACTCAGAAGTTTTTATTTCTCCAAACTTCCCCCCCTTGAATATAAATGGATGGGATGGTGTATTTGAGGGGATCCCAGGGGATACGGGTTCCTTGATTCATCAATCTCTTGTGGAAAATGTCTCTAGTTCAAAGAGACGAAAGAGAAATAAATGTGTGGCAGCTTTTGGAGAGGTTATAAATATCGTTTTAGGGGAATATCTATCCATGAATGAAGTTGTTGAAATGACAAACAAAATTGTTGTGGAGAAATCTTATGGCTGACATTTCAGTGAGAAAACTCTAAAGGAATGGGTGGTTTCCTCTTGGGGATTAGTTTTTAAACCTATTCTGAAGATCATTCATCTCTCCAGGGAGTGGTTTATGAATAAATTTGCGGAGGTCACTCAGGCTGGCTCGATCCTTCATAAGGTTTGGGCTATTGAATCTTCTCTAGTTCTCTTAAAGCGGTGGGATCCTACCTTCGATGCATCAAGCGAACGACTGGACTATATTCCTATCTAGGTTTGATTAGCCAATCTCCCACCCCATCTGTGGTCAATGAATTTCTTTCATGATATCAACAATGTGTTGGGACATTTCTTAGATGCAGATATGTCATTTTGTGAGTCTGGGTAGATGTCAGTGACCCGTATTCTTGTCTCACTAAATATTCGAGAGGGCTTGAGGAAAGAATTAAATATTACAGTCAGGAATCGATATCGGGTCTATATTATGGATTTTGAAGGTGTGCCTTTCTGCTACTGTCACTATCATGAGCTTGGTCACATTGCTAAATATTGTTCCTTGCCTTTTCGTGATCGTTTTGAAAACCCCATTCTCTTTGGGGCTAGGAAGCGTCAAGTGAAATATCCCAAATCTGGTGGATCTAGATATCTATTGTTGAACTAGTGTCCTGACTATCGGATTTGATACTTTAGGGGTTTCTGGATGCATTTTAGTTATTTTTTTAACATGCTTGGTGATTTTCGCATGTGTGTGTCATACAAATAAGGTTTGAATATATATATGAAGCATGTGAAGTAATGAACCAACACAATCTCAATAGCTTGTATTATATGGAAAAAGTAGGAAATACAACTAAAATGCGGAAAGTAGAGAAATAATCATCAGCTAGATCTCATGGATCATCACTGGAATAAAATGAGACTAATACAAAATACCCTTGAACAAAATATGTGGATAGATCTACATAAGCACGGATATATTGACAAAATACAGTGCCAGAAACTCACGAAAACTACTACAAATGTTGGAAAACTCGCCATGGTGGCTATACTTGACAGATTCTCCTGAAAACTATCCCAAACTAAATACCCTAGTCCCTAGAAACCTTATGATCATTGTCAAACTGAATATCTGACCCCTGAAACTCTGGATGACATCCCCTGGGGGGTTGCACACCTCCTAGGATCTGTGAGTGCACCCTAGTGATTCCACCAACAAAATCCACTGATATATGTCTTGAATTGTGTGCCCCAGACTCCTCTATGCTGGATCAAAATGTTTTCCTCTAATCTAATCCAGAAATCCCCCTAGAAACCCAAACGTCCCTCCTCAAGAGATGCACACTTTTTCACTATCTGTTGTGCTCTAGAAGATTCCACTGTCAGAATCTAATGACTGGTGTCTCAAAAGAAGTGCCCTGGATGATCCTCAACTGGGTCGGAAGGAATCAACAAGAAAATCCATGGTATCATGCAGCTACATAAAACCATCTCTAACCTTTGCACCCTCACTAGCTACACTGCGCAATCTCTTTAATAGATCTGAATACTTTTGAAATGACACGGTTAAATACTTGGATGGTATATCTGATAAGAAAGGGTGTGTCTTCCAACACCGAAACCAATCTAGGTGGTGGTTTCCTCCATAAATCCACAAAACATCAATGAGGTCGATTTCCTCCTCTCGAAGTTGTTCTCAACATCAATTCATAACATAATGAGGAATTAGGTTGAATTCCTCCTGTTATACCTTTCCCGATCTAATTCTTTGTTGACATCACTTAAGCTAGGTGATTTTCCTCCTAAGGTGAGTGATTAATTAATTAATTCTCCACCTCAAAAACTTTTTCTTATATTTCTCCGTTGACTTTATCTTAAGTGACTTTTCCTATGCTTTTTGGCTTAATTCATCGTTTAGCCACTTATTCACCCTTATTTATCCTCTTGTTTCATGTATGTGCCTGACTATAGTCTACAAGAACAAATAGACTACTAGGTCAATCCTTGTTGGCCTACTCTTAGGAATGGTACATCACAGTCCTCCCTTCCCAAGATTGCTTGTCCTCAAGCAACATCAATCCTGGGTGTTGTAATATATGCTCTCCCTCCCATGTGACTTCCTCCACTGGAATTTTGGCATGTGTATAGGAAAAGTGTTATTTTCATTGATGGCAAGATCAAAGTGTGCATCGATGGAAAAACAGGAATAGAGATCAAAGCTCAGTGAAGAAGAAAACAATATGCAGAGATCAAAGCTCATGATAGATAGCGTTCCGAGATGCGCAAATGAGATCCCATACATCAAGGCTTGCAGAAGGATCAAAGGTCATGGCTCGAAGAAGGATCAAAGGTAAGCTCAGGTGAATAAGAAAATAGTGTGCAATCCAATCTCAGAGAGGAATAGCACAGAGTTGCACACAGATCACAAGTGTGCACTAGGGCCAAGGTTAATTCCATTACCAGCGCTCAGGAGAGATAGAGTTATCAGAAACGCAGATGAGACCCAAAGTCATCAGGACTCGCAGAACCTTTGACACTTAGAAATTATTCCAAGTCGGCAAGATGCATAAGCTTAGGAGGAGGAGTGATAGTGGCCATCAGATCGATATCCAGATAGGAGGAGCGCACAAAAAGATCGATTCATTGATCTAAGAACATGATCAACGAACAATGATTAGTCTAGGTCTAAATATCTTAGCATTTTACACTCAGGAAAGTTTGATATTTGAAATATCTGGAATGAAAAGTTTCATTAGCCATCAGATCAATTTCGAGTTGAAGGAAAGGATAAGCTAGAAAATTTGCATCGCAGAAAGATCGAGTTGTCGATCCAAGATCCTCATCGAACAAACAACATTCACTTCGGATATAGAGATGCGAGGTTACACTTCTGAAAGTTTGAGATTTGAAATCCCTGGAACGCGAAGTTCTGTCAGCCGTCAGATCTGGAGATCAAACAATGATCATTATATCAGGGAGATCTATGTCAGAAAATCTCATCCTCAAGTACATGCGGCAGACCACGTCAGCAAGGAAACATGGCAGACCACATCAATAAGGACACTTGGTGCAATCAGACAATGACAAGTGTCAAGTCAATTCGGCATTTCAGGTACGTGTAAATCAAAAATCTGAGTGACACATGGCATATTCTTGGCTCATGACACGTCATCGAGTGACACAAGAGTTACATCAATCCAAGATTTTTGCTTCAGGAGTTTTACCACTAGTACTCGCACAAAGACCCAAAGTCCCGAATGTCGAAGACCCAAAGTGGATACGAGTTTTCCAAACTGAAGACCACTTCGAGTGTATTCTCGATCGTTGATCGTGTAGTAGGATACGTGTCAAAAGATCGTGAACTCTAGGAAAAACTTCTCCGGGAAAGCGCGAAGGAGAAAGGTTTGAGATTTCTGAAGTGTCAAAGTCCCGAAGTGAACGAGGATCATTGATTTGAGGAGGACACATGGTTGGAATCTGTGGACTCCAGCTAAAAGTGTTCTAAGCAAGCAGAGGTTGAGAATTGAAATTCTAAAGTCTGGATACCTGAAGGAGATATCGACCATTGATATAAGAGGGACACACATCATTGGATCATGGACCCTAGGTGAAATGCTCTGGGAGCAAGCGAAGTTTGAAAATTGAAACTTCTGAAGCCCAAAAGGCGAAATCAATCTTGTTCGTTGGTTTGGAGGGCCACATGTCATCTGATTGTTGAGACTAAGGATCAAAAGTGGACAAAGGAAAGAAGGCAGAGTTGTCTATTGAAGAGGATATATGTTAGTTGATCTTCCATTCCAGAAGATATCCAGTTAGCAGCAACAGGGTTTGATATTTGAATCTCCCGAAGCCTGGACCACGAAGGAAACCTCAGCCATTGATGGAGGAAGGAGAGATTTGGCCCATAGAATTGAGAGGACAGATCTGAACCATCCATTCAAGAGCACCGTCAAGATCATCATATCGACATTCGTGCTCCATTGTGGGGCCAAAACATGCTCAGGCCTTAATTTTTCATGATCAGGCCGCAATCGAAACCACGGTTTTGGAGAAAGGACGCATGTAGGCTGGTAGTGAATTGTGGGGTGAAAAGTGGGTTGTCCTCAAACTACCTATAGACCCACCCACAATCATGTGGTCACATGAACTCATCTCCCATGGTCATATATAAGGAAGAGATATCACGTCGCTAAGCTCCACTTCGGATTTTAGGAGATCGGGAGTTGGGAGAATCAGGGTGACTCACGACATATGACCCGAAACACGAAGTACCGAAGTGATTGGCCCCAGGTCATAGCCAACGGTCACGATAAGGAAGGGGCTTAGGAGCCAAAGGAGCCCAAACTGGCTGACTTTAACTGTTAGAGAGGACGAAGAATTTTGACTGACAGAGAAACTAAGGATTCTTAGGATAACTGGTAGAGAAGCCAAAGAACCTTGAATAACAACTAGAGAAGATGAAGAGTTCGTATGATGATCAAGTAGATGACTCGACGTGAGAAATACATGTAGAACAAAGAAGTGAATGAATGCAATGGGGTAGCCATGCAGTCGGGAGGATGAGATGAAGTGAATGAATTGTAGGGAGAACTGTGACGCAGTGAAGGGGCGTGACATGAAGTATGCAGAAGGTGCACAGAGAGTATAAAAAAACGCAGAACAAAGAAGAGATGGGTGATGTTGTTGAATGTGATTCATGCGGGTAGAAGCATGTGGTGTGTAGGAGATGAAGCGCAAAAGAAGCAAGGAACAAAAATGCATATCTGAGAGAAGAACAAAAAGTACAACAGACACGAGGAGAGAGACATTGATGCAGGAAGAGAAGAGCAGTGTAGTAGAACAATGATGAGACTGGTAATCCATAGATAAATGTTGTATCACTGTGATAAAGTTGTAAAAAGAAAAGATTTATATTTTAGGGTGGTAGGGAGGTGCTTGGGAGGATTGGTGTCCTCAGAGTTTCAAGTGGGTGCTTGAACACAGGGAGTTGTAGCTTCCATCTGGTTGCAAACAAAAAAACTAGGGTGGTAGGGTGGTGCAATGGAGAACTTGTGTTCTCTGTTATACAGGTCAGTGCCTGTGTGACTAGAATTTGGTGCTTCCATCCAATTGGTGTTGAAACACTTCGGGAGTTGGTGCTTCCTTCTAGTGGGTGCTAGAGAAACTAGAGAGTTGGTGCTTCCTTCTAGTGGGTGATAGAGAAACCAGAGAGTTGGTTCTCTCAGCAAGTTGCAACTTTCAAAACAAAGGTGGTAGCCTCACAATGAGTTGGTGCTCATAATAATGATAATGTACAGAAAATAAAGATTACTTATCATATCAAGAAGAAGAGGTTTTTCCCTTTATGGGTTTCCTCGGGAAATATATGTCTCTGTATATTTCATGTGTTTGATTTATGTTGAATATTCTATTTCTTACCTCCCTGCATTATTGTTATTGTAATTGAGTGCTTTGTAAAGAGTTTAAAATAAGCATAATTGTTTAAGCATTGTAACAATTGATTCACCCTCTCAGTTGTCCAACAATTGGTATCATAGCAAGTTCCCTTTATTTAAGGGTAGATCCTAGATATTAAACATGAATATCCATGGAGGAAATTCAACCAATAAGGCCCCATTATTCAATGGAACTAACTTTGGCTTCTGGAAAGTTAGGATGAGAACCTACATAATGGCTTTACGTGTAGATGCTTGGAATGTGGTAGAGACTGGTTATGTGAAGATGGTTGTACTAGCTTCTAAGGATGACAAGCTAGAATTCAACTTCAATGCTAAGGCTATGAATGTTATTCTGAGTGGGCTTGCAGAAGAATAATTTGTAAAAGTTATGCACTTAGAATCTTCCAAAGCAATGTGAGACAAACTCATTAGCAGTTCTGAAGGTAATGAGAAGGTAAAGGATGCCAAGCTTCAAACCTACAGATTACAGTTTGAACAACTAAAGATGAATGAGCATGAGACAATTAATCAATTTTTCTTAAGATTTGAGGAGCCTGTGAATGCCATTAAAGGTCTTGGTGAGAAGATTGAAGACGTATTATTAGTTTAGAAGATCTTAAGATCTCTTCTTGATAGATTTAATCCCAAAGTTTCTGCAATAGAAGAACTGAATGATCTTAAGACTCTGTCTATTGATCAACTCCTAGGAACTCTAAATGCTTATGAAATGAGGATTAGTAAAGATAAATCTACCACTAGAGAAGCATCATTTAAAGCAGACAAGAATGAGGATTTTGAGCTTGATGAAATTGAAGCGAAATTTGTGAGAAGACTAAAGAAGGGATCAGGAAAGTACCAAGGCAAGTTTCCCTTCAAATGATTTAACTGTGGAAAGATAGGTCACTTTGCATCTAAGTGTCCACACAAGCAGAAGGACCAGGACTCTAAAGGATTAGAGAAGTACAAATCCAATAGATTTGGTAAAAACAAAATTTTATGTGTAAACAATGATGACTCTTCAGAAAACACAGATAGTGACTCTTCCTGTGAAGATAAGGTTAATAACTTTGTGCTTGTATCCAAAGAGGACTATGATAATGAAATCATAGGAAGTAATGTCAATATTGAAGCAGTTGTGGTTGACTTGGAAGGAGAGCTAATCAGTGCTTTAGAAGAGATTGATAGACTCGGACTTAAGAAGAGAAAACAAAAACAATTGCTGATACAGTTAAAGAAAGGTAGTAAAAAACTTCATGAATAAGTTTCCCTGCTAAAAGTGGAATTAGAAGAGGCAAACAAAATTGAAGACATTATGAAACAAGAGTTATCAAAAAAGAAAGAAATATGTGAAGCTTTGGAAGAAGAAGTAGTGAAAACTATGAAAGAGTTGGAGAAGTTTCAAGCCTTGTATCATCAGAATCTGTCAAGTATAAAAGCCTCAAAAGGATTAGCCACCATTCTGAATCAATAAAGGAATCCAAATTTGAAAACTGGTTTGGGTTATGAAGAGGGATCAAGTAGTGGTCAGCCAAGCAACAAAAAATCCATCAAGTTTGTCAAATCTACAACCAATGACAACATCAAACCTGTAGAAACAAAGGAAGATACTCAGCCATCAAGGAGGAGTAAAGAAAAAGGTGCCAGAACTGAATCTGTAAAACAAAGAAATAATACACCCTCTTCTCAAGGAAATCATCAGCATGGAAGAAATCGACCTGCTCAAAGAAGATAGCTATTTTCCAGGTACAAAGACTTTTTCTATGGATATTGTTTCTATTGTTCTAACTTTGGCCACAAAGATGTAAATTGATCCTTAAGATTTAGACATGAGCAATCAAGACTCCCAAGGAATAAATATCTTCCACAACAAAGAATGAGAAAGCCAAGTAACAAACAATCACAGATTGCAAATTTTCAAATTAAGTTTAGAGATATGTAACTGAGGAGGTCAATAAATAATAAACAGACAATGAGTAGACAACATTTCAACAATCACTTTGACCTATTGAACAATGAGATTGAATGCTATAACTATCATAACTTCGGCCACAAAGCTGCAAACTGCCATCTAAAGAATTACAAAGCAAATCCAAGGATAAAGCTCTTAGCTAGAAAGGCCAGCACATGGAAAAGGAAATATAGTGAAAAATGTGGTCTAGTACTTTCAACTCAAAAACAAAAGGACTCTTGGAATATAGACAGTGGATGTTCCAAGCACGTGACTGGAGAAAAAGATAAGATTATGCCTATAAGTAAAAGCAAAACAGGAAATGTGATCCTTGAAAATGATGAACTAGGTAAAATCAAGGGTAAAGGGATGGTGAGTTTGAGTAATGGCAAAGGATATTCCTAGGATGTTCTTCTTATAGATGGTCTGAAACATAATTTTTTCAGTATAAGTTAAATGTGTGACAGAGGCTATGAAGAGGCGTTCACGTCCAAATATTGTAAGGTAAAAAATGTAAACTTGGGACAAGTGGTGGCTAAAGGAATAAGGACAGATAATGATGTTGATATTGAATCCCCCCATGCAAGAAAAGAAGAAGTAGAAGAAGAATCATGTCATAATATGGAAGCAGAAGTTGTGAAGATTGAAAAGCCAAACACCCAAATCAAGTTCTTCAACAACTCCATGACCCTGGATGAGATCTTGGATAGTCAAAGATCACCAAATGAAAAATCTAGTCTTGGATACAACAAGGAAGAAATCAGTACTCCTAAGAAGTCTAACATGGGTCCTTCATTTGTAAAAAGGGAAAGCAGGTATGATAGTGTTTGTAATGGTTTTTTATTGTGATGAATATGTTCATAAAATCCTTGGATTGTAGGCATCATGGAAGAAAAATAAAGTTATTGTAATAGAAGATCAAAGAAGCGTGACAGGGGGAGTCATTCAGTTATGAAAAGAAAAGGTTGATGTAGGAGTCCTAGTGAGAGAGGTGAGAAATATTGAGTCTACTACAAAGGACACAACTGAAGTTGAAGATGAATAGGTCCAAGAATCGGAAGGAGAAGACTCTAAGTTAGATACAAATACTCTGCAGGACTCAAATAAGAGAATCCATCTTGTCAAGAGGAGTGTGTATTGGTTGAATATCTGATACCTCTGACAATTACTGCAACAGCTTAGGGGGAGCATGTTTTCTTTGACATTGATGTCAAAGGGGGAGAAAAGTTGTGGTCTGGATGCTATAGTTGGAGAATAGTGTATCCTTTTAGGGTTTCCATCAATGCTAAAGGGGGAGATTGTTGGCATGTGTACAGGTAGAGTGTGCTTTTCATTGATGGCAAGATCAGAGTGTGCTTGTCATTGATGGAAAGATCAGAGTGTGCATCGATGGAAAAAAAGGAACAGAGATCAAAGCTTAGTGAAGAAGAAAACAATATGCATAGATCAAAACTTGGGAGAGATAGTGTTCTAAGATACGCAGACGAGATCCCATACATCAAGGCTCGCAGAAGGATCAAAGGTCGTGGATCACAGAAGGATCAAAGGTAAGCTCGGGTGAATAAGAAAATAGCGTGCAATCCAAGCTCAGAGAGGAATAGAACAAATTTCACACAGAGAGAAAGCGTGCACCAGGGCTGAGGTAAATTCCATTACCAACACTCAGGAGAGATAGTGTTATTAGAAACGTAGACGAGACCCAAAGTCATCAGCACTCGCAGAACCTTTGACACTTAGAAATTCTTCCAAGTTGGGAGGATGCGTAAGCTCAGGAGGAGGAGAGACAGTGGTCATCAGATCAGTATCCAGATAGGAGGAGCGTGCATAAATATCGATTCCTCAATCTGAGAATATGATCGACAAACAACAATTAGTCTGGGTCTAAATATGTGAGGATTTTACACTCAGGAAAGTTTGAGATTTGAAATCTCTGTAATGAGAATTTTCATAAGTCATCGAATCAATTTCAAGTGGAAGGACAGGATAAGTTAGAAAATTTTCATCATAGAAATATCGAGTCATTGATCCATGATCCTGATCAAACAAACAACATTCACTTTGGATATAGATATGCAAGGAGGTTACACTCCTGAAAGTTTGAGATTTGAAATCCCCGAAATGCAAAGTTCCGTCAGTCATCGGATCTGGAGATCAAACAATGACCATTAGATCAGGGGGATCTACGTCATCAAATCTCGTTCTCAAGGACATGTGGCAGACCATGTCAGTAAGGACACGTGGTAGACCATGTCAGCAAAGACATGTGGCACAATCCAAAAATGACAAGTGTCAAGTTTATTCGGCATTTCAGGTACATGTAAATCACAAATTTGAGTGACATGTGGCAGTTACTTGGCTCATGACACATCATCGAGTGACGCAAGAGTTACGTCACTTCGGGAGTTTTTCTTTGTGATTTTTACCACCAGTACTCATGCAAAGACCCAAAGTGGATATGAGTCGTCCAATCTAAAGACCACTTCAAGTGTATTCTCAATTGTTGATCGTGTAGCAGGATACGTGTCAATGGATCGTGAAATCTGGGAGAAAATTCTTTGGGAAAACATGAAGGAGAAAGGTTTGAGATTGCCAAAGTGTCGAAGTCCCGAATTGAATGAGGACCATTGATTCGAGGAGGACACATGGCAGGAATCTGTGGACTCCGGCTAAAAGCGTTCTAAGCAAGAGGAGGTTGAGAATTGAAATCTCCAAAGTCTAGAGACCCGAAGGAGATCTCAACCGTTGATCCGAGAGGGACACATGTCGTTGGATTGTGGACCCTAGGTGAAATTCTCCAGGAGCAAGAGGAGTTTTAAAATTGAAACTCTCGAAGCCCGAAAGGCGAAATCGATCTCGTCTGTTGGTTTGGAGGGCCACATGTCATTTGATCATTGAGAATAAGGATCGTGCATGGACAAAGGAAAGAAGGCAGAGTCATCGATTGAAGAGTACAAATGTCAGCAAATCTTCCATTTCGGAATATATCCAGTCAGCAGCAACAGGGTTTGATATTTGAATGTCCCAGAGCCTGGACCACAAAGGAAACCTTAGTCATTGATGGAGGAAGGAGAGATCTGGTCTGCAGACTTGAGAGGACAAATCTGAACCGTTCATTCAAGAGAATCGTCAAGATCATGAGATCAATGGTCATGCTCCATTGTGGGGCCAGAACATGCTCGGGCCTTAATTTTTCATGAGCGGGCCGCAATCGAAACCACAGTTTTGGAGAAAGGACGTGTGAAGTCTTGTAGTAAATTGCGGGGCGAAAATCGGGTTATCCTCAAACTGCCTATAGACCCACCCACAATCGCATGGTCACATGAAATAATCACCCAAGGTCATGTCTATGGAAGAGCTATCACGTCGCTAAGCTCCACTTCGGAGTTTAGGAGATCGGGATTTGGGAGAATCGGGGTGACTCACGATAGATGACCCGAAATGCAAAGTCCCAAAGTGATTGGCCCTGGGTCACAGCCAGCGATCACGACAAGGAAGGGGCTTAGGAGCCAAAGGATCCCAAACTGACTGACTATAACTGCCAAAGAGGACAAAGAATTGTGACTGACAGAGAAACAAAGGATTCTCAAGATAACTGGCAGAGAAGCCAAAGAACCTTGAATAATGGCCAAAGAAGATGAAGAGTTTGTATGATGATCAAGTAGATGATTCGACGTGAGAAATACATGTAGAACAGAGAAGTGAATGTATGCAGTGGTGTATCCATGCAGTCGGGAGGATGAGATGAAGTGAACGACCTATAGGGAGAACTATGACGCAGTGAAGAGGCACGGCATGAAGTATGCAAAAGGTGCACAGAAAGTATAAAAAAACACAGAACAAAGAAGATATGGGTGTTGATGTTGAGTGTGATTCATGTGGGTAGAAGCATGCAGTGTGCAGGAGATGAAGCGCAGAAGAATCAAGGAACAGAAATGCATATATAAGAGAATAACAAAAAGTGTAGCAGATGCGAGGAGAGAGACATTGATGTAGGCAGAGTAGAGCAGTGTAGCAAAATAGTGATGAGACTGGTAAGCCATAGATAAATGTTGTATCACTGTGATAAAGTTGTAAAAAGAAAATATTTATATTTTAGGGTGGTAGGGAGGTGCTTGGGAGGATTGGTGTCCTCAGAGTTTCAAGTGGATGCTTGAACACAGGGAGTTGTAGCTTCCATCTGGTTGCAGCCAAAAAAACCAGGGTGGCAGGGTGGTGCAAGGGAGAACTGTTGTTCTCTTTTATATAGGTTTGTGTCTGTGTGACTGGAAGTTGGTGCTTCCATCCAGTTGGTGTTGGAACACTTAGGGAGTTGGTGCTTCTTTCTAGTGGGTGCTAGAGAAACCAGGGAGTTGGTGCTTCCTTCTAGTGTGATCCGGATTTATGTAGGAACACAATGAAATACAGAAATACACATAAATGCAGAGATGCAG
>ML779499.1:203529-227960 GCA_009831015.1 Picea engelmannii | reverse complement strand
TGGTAGCTTATCTCTGAGAAGAGATGTGGCTGCTACTCGCATCCGTGAGAAGATGATTACAATGAGGCTCTAGAGGCCTTTTTACAATAGGCGAGAATGCCAAAAGTCATATACATCCAAAACCCTAACCCTAGGAGATGGAGCACCAAAAGTCATGTGGGCCTCGTTTGGGTAAGTTAGTACATCAACTTCCTGGGGTCGTAACTTTTGCATATGATCTCTGTTTTAGGCGTGTGATAGCTCGTTGGAAAGGTATCGTCGAGGAGATTCATTTTGGGGGCTCAATCATGCCTTCGGCTATCATTGAGAACCTAGATCTCAAAAAACCTTCATTTAGGCCCTCAAAATGGCCCCGGAAGTTAAAACCTGCTAAAAATAGTAAATTGCCAAAATTGCCAAAAAACTGTTTTGAGCCAGTCGGAAAAGGTGGGTGGCCACCGATATCCACCTGGATCATAGTGGGTGATAGAGAAACCAGAGAGTTGGTGCTCTCATCAAGTTGAAGCTTGCAGAGCAGAGGTGGTAGCCTCACAATGATTTGGCTCTCATAAGAATGATAATGTATAGAAAATAAATATTACTTATCATATCAAGAAGAAGAGGTTTTTCCCTTTATGGGTTTCCTCAAGAAATATTTGTCTTTGTATATTTCATGTGTGTGATTGATGTTGAATATTCTATTGCTTACCTCCCTGCATTATTGTGATTGTCATTGAGTTCTTTGTAAAGATTTTAAAATAAGCATAATTGTTTAAGCACGGTAACAACTGATTCACCCCCCCCTCTCAATTTTCCAACATGGAATCCCCCTCCATCTAACCAAGCACTCCCTGATGACCCTGATCCTCAGTCTACACTCTCTCTTCTCAAGCACCTCCTCTGACACTAGCTCCAACTGACCCTCCTCATCCAATGGTGGAAACTCCTCTGAAATGATAACTTGTTTCCCAGTACCTTTTTAAGGAAAGAAACGTGAAAGACATTATGAATCTTGCTACCCTCTGGCAGATCTAGCTCATATGCCACCTCACCTACCTTCTTGATGACTCTGTATGGTCCATAAAATCTAGGCTTCAACTTCTCTGCCCCACTTCTTTTCAAGGAGGATTGTTTGTATGGTTGTAACCATAGAAAAACCAAGTCCCCTACCTCGAAACTGTGATCTATCCTATGCTTGTCTACATAGATCTTCTACTAGTTCTAAGTTTCCTGTAAGTTATCCTTTACTTTTCGTAGAATCCTCTTACTCTCCTCAACCCAGTCTTTGGCCCCCAGGACCCTGTTATCCCCAAACACAGTCTCCACAAAAGAGGGTGCATCGTATCCATACAATGCTCTAAATGGTGACAACTTGATAGACATATGGTAATTCTTGTTGTAACAATACTCACCCATTTGTAGCTATCTCACCCATGTGTGTTGTTGCCCCCCCATATAGTTTCTCAGATACCCCTCCACCCATTTGTTGACAATCTATGTTTGTCCATCTTTTTGTGGGTGGTTTCTGGTACTCATGACTGGCTCTATGCCCACCAACAGAAAGAGCTCCTACCAAAACACGTTGATGAAGTTTCCATCTCTATCACTAACTATCTTCTTTGGTAAACCGTGCAACCAGAAAACCTCTCTGAAAAATAGCTCTTCTACATGTTGTTGAGGAAAAGATATGAAATGATATTACTCAAGCATTTTTCAGATCTTACTTGGCTAAATCAAGATAGACGAGAATATCACCTTATGTTTATATCCATCAAAAATTGTTTCCTAATCCACAAGTATTGGTTACAAGGGCTTAGGATGATTTTCTTATAAATAAAAGATTGCTGAAAAATTCAATATTTATGTAATTTTCTGAATATAGCAGATGCATAAATAAATGTAGAGACAGAAGTAAAAATACCAAGTCAATAATCAACACAAATGAGACATAAAGAAATTGCTTATTCCATTCCAATTTATCAAAAAAATCATTATCTTTACAAAATTCCCTGAGGAAGTTTGGACCAAAGTCAAACTTAGATGTCCCCGATGAAAACCATACAAAAGGACTTCTGGCAGAAAGTAAAAAATTGAACTTTAAAAGCTGGATCATCTTGCCAAAGATTTTTTCCCACTTGACTCTACACAATATCCTTTCTCAGTCATGAAATTTAATTCACAAACAGACAAGTCTAGAGCAACTATCAAAGATATATCAACACCTCTGAAAATCAAGTGTCTAAATGATGTAATTCAGCCTTGAATCTTGATGTCTACAATAGGACCCTGCTATCATAAAAGAGAATTAGGCTTTCAATGAATTAAATAATGAATGAAAACTGAATTATCTCAATAAAACTCAAGAGAAGACCTTAGTATGCTTTCTCCTTCTATTCTCCTATTGTTCCTCCTTCTCTTTTTGTCTTTAAGCAATCAAAATTAGTTGAAGTAGTTAAACTACCTCTTTAGTTAAGTTAACTAAAACTCAACCAACTTTTTAGTTTAGGAGGGGAATTAATAAAATAATAATAATGGTCTTTAATAAATAATAACTAGTAGGTGGGACCCCTTGTGACTCCCTTTGGTTTCTTTAACAAGCATAAACACAACTAGTTAATCAATCAAGCACATCCCTCCTTGTGGCTCCCATCATCACTCTCATAATTTGAAAGTTAATATCAATGATATTTGAAACCATATCCAAAAAATAGTGTGTTGTCCAAAAACTTTAAAAGTCAATTGTTCTCAACAATCAATCCATAAAAACACTCAAAAACCATATTTTCCACTCTGGGAGGCAATTTTCCCCTTGTTGTTGTTGTCTCCCTTTGATTTCTCTAAATTTTCCTTAAGCTATGTGGAGCCTTTAGGCTTAATATCACTGATAACATGAGAGCAATCATCTCTCAAATGCATGTGGGATTAAACAAATTTGGCATAGTCATTTGAGGGAGAGGAGGGGGAAGTAGCAGGTTTTCCTTTATCAAGAGCATGGTGGGCTTCGTTTTTTAACCTCTTGCTTGCATGGGAAGACTATACTAGTGAGTGTGCAGAGGTAGCTAGGACAATTTGGTTAACTGGTGGAGGAGGAGCAGGTAGAGACAAATTGGGCCAGCCACGATGTTGGGAGACTGTCAGGTGGACAATCTCTTGCCATTCGTCATTTTCAGGGACTTCATGTTGTAATGAGACATGAGGGGGAACTGGGATACCAGGGACGTATGGGGCTTGGAAAGGAGGCCTTTATGGCCTAGGTTGGACCACTCCTTGTCCAATCCAGTTAAAAAATATAGCTTGAAATAGTTGGCTCAACTCTTGTGATTCTACATCAAAATGTATAGAAAACCTTGGCCTTCTAGGGCCCCTGTTCCAATTTTCTCTTCCCCTGTTACCTCAGACATGGCTACCTCTACTGAAGAAGCTCATTCATGTATGCATTAATTGTTAGCAACTATTTTCTTCAACAAACCATACATGAAATATCTTTAAATACGAAACAAATTTAGGTTCAACAACACATCAGACTCATGCAATCCAATCCATAAAATCGTTTAATACTTGTCAATGAGTAGGGGGTGAATAAGGGTTATGGGATATATGAGGGATTGTATTGAGAGAAAAGTGGTAAAATGAAGGGGGGTATATCATGATTACTGCTCAACAAATCATCAAACAATCAATTGTAACTCATCCCTGTGCCATCCTTCAACTGCTATAATACAAATTTTTCATTTAACTATAATTTAATTTTAAGAACAAGGAGTGAATAGTGAATTTGGGAAGGTGAGGAGACTTGTAATGTGAGGAAAAGTGAAATAATGTCAAGGAAATAATAAATATTGTTCATAAAACAAATCAAGTAATCAATAAACATAGCTCTGTACTCAATACAAAAAAAATACCAACACCAATTCAATAATTACTATGTATCAAATTGTTCACTGTTTAGCATTCAAATTCTTCAAAACTTCTCAATTAGAACAGTCTGCAATCATACTCATAATCGGAAAAACTTCCAAAAGTTGTGTTAAGAGAATGCTTGGTCTCTAATTTCCTTCCTTTCTTTTTAAGAATGGAAAGAAAACACACAGCAACATTACTCCACCTCTATCCATAATACATTGCTATTAAAATATCATACATTTTCCATAAATTCACAATTTTCCAATTAAAACATATGTACAGGTCCCTTTCCAAATTGAACAGACTTCTAAAATATGCTCGATTTCATACATTATTCAACATATCAACCAATAAGTTCTTGTAACGGAACCATAGTCAACATAAACCCGAGCTTCATCATTGTCAACGCAACCATTCATAATATGCATGATGATTCCATAATAGATGCACAGTGAACATAACGAAATACACACAGTTACCAATTCCATAGTTTGTTATAACCCTAATTGGGCCTAGTGGAACACACAGGAGTCTCCAATTTGCAATCAACACCCTGTTGTAGAACACAGTGATTCAAAGTATAATGAAAAAGAGGCAGCCCTTTGACTACATATTATTACTCATTCCTGATCAAAACTTTTCAACTAATTTCATCATAGGAAGATGAGATATGGACTCGACAAAACATTCCATAACCACTCCACTTGATAACCAATCTTTGACAACCAAAAATATGCCCGACAGGAGCAAGAACAGTTGGGGATTTTTAAAATTGAGCTTTGTAAATACAAAGAGGCAATCAAGAGTGTGTTCATTCATAAAATTCACATAGAACAGAGGTCCTCATAGGAATATCAACCAAGGAAAAGACCCTTTGATACAATCATAGTAGAAAACCACAGGGTTCCTTATAACTCTTGGTCTGGGAAATGGCACAACAGTTAGCCATAGAGGAAACAACAATGGGTAGGGTAGAAAAATGATGCACATAGTGCATCTTACATTTTCAGAGGAGAAGCGAATGACCACTCGACAGTGAAAGTTACCCAGAACACATAGAGGTATAACCTCTATCTATTTCTTAAGAGCCAAATAATTTGATAACAATGCCAGTGAGGATGCATAACCCGAGCCATAACTTATATCACCCAACAACCATAAAGCATATACATCAACGTTATGGCCACCCTAAGACCAACTTCTGAGATACTTTGATGCCAATACCATGTGAATAAGCCCACGACCATGACTCTGGAAAAAATGTAGCAACCAAATGGCAGTCCGAACATGACTAGACAGGGTTACCCTCATAACTGTGAGGAAGCAACCAAAAAGAATACACAGAGCGAAACCCTCCACCATTAACACACAAAGCGATAATACCCATATTCATTTAAAAATACACAGAGACCCACCACGATTTTAACCAATATAGAAAACAACGAATGCACAACTCAACCAAAACCAATTCTTTTACTTGAAAATCAAACAATTACACAGTCATTCCAGAGAGAAAAGCCATGCATTTACACAGTTTCAATTCTCAAGAAAACACAAACCCAAGCATTACTAAGCCATTGTTTGATCATACACAGAGTGTAATTCATGGATGGGGTGAAAAAGAACCTTACCTGTAACCAAGAGCTTAAAAGGGCGAGTTGGCCTAGCGTTTTCTTCCTAAGCCTGAATTACGGAGCTTAACCACTAGCAGATCAAAATGAAACAAGAACTATACTAGGGTGACGACATGATGGGGGGAGTATGGAGTGATGTGCATTTACTCCACGTCGCTTCCATATCCTCTTCTATTCAATTCTGAATTACAAGACAACCAACACTCACCATATCATTTAAACCATGTAATCAATTTCCAAACCATTGAAAACTGTGACCATATTCCTTGCCAAATGCGCCACCCAAAACATTCATGTTAACCCTTGCCAAGTTTTTATGTCATACCATATGCAATGCCATATCATATGCACCCACAATAACTCAAATGAAAATCACATAGCCACTAACCAACCATTTAATAGTTAGGACTAACACTAACATGTTTTACATTTTCAATTGCACATAACTTCTAACATAGCATAAACATAGATCCTTTGTTTTAGGATTGTTTCCATAACTTTATTCTCTTTGTTTTGATTATTTCATTACTAACATATTTCTTGTGTATGTGTAGCCAGGTGATAAATCATGGTGACATGATTAAACATAGAGACTGTAAATAAATGTCAATCATAACATAAAAATAAAGCTTTAAATAGCATAACATCCATAAAATGCATCATCCACTTGTTACTATATCCAAAATGAAACCATGACTACATTTTCAAACATATAGGACCCTGTAAGAAACATCGAAACAACAACAGAAAAAGTGTGATATGACTATCTTCGAGCCTCCAATCTACAAGGGGGTCCCACCTACTAGTATTATATTATTAGCATAGTTTAAATAATAGGGCTTTAGCAATACTTTGCAGACAAAATTCCTCGTGATTTTAATCGCCAACACCTGTATGGCCTTGTATTCTGTGGGTATGGAAAAGAAGTGTGAAAATTTGGTCAGCATGTCGACCACCACAAACATACAGTCCCTTCCCTGCACTCGAGGAAGACCTATAATGAAGTCCCTAAAAATTCTCTCCCATTTCTGCTCTGGAATGGGTAGAGGATGAAGTAACCCCATGGGGTGTGTCTTCTCAAACTTGTTCTACTGACAAGTTGTGCACTCTCGGATGTGTTTCAGTACATCATCCTTGAGACCCTTCCATGAGAATCTCTCCCTGATCTTCCTATAAGTCTTGAAGTACCCTTGATTCCCAGTTGTAGGTGAATCGTAACACACCTTCAGAATCTTCCCTTTCAAGGTAGATTATGGAACCAAATAGATCTAGTCCTTGTAGAAAATGACATCTTCTAGCACCCGGTATCTATCATCAAATACCTTTCCATCCAACACCTCACAAGAAAATTTGGTTTTGGAGTATTCCACCAACAAATGTACCTTCCAGTATGTGCAGATATCCATCATCGAACACCCTGCTAGCCTCCTGGAAAAAGCATATGCTACGATGTTCCTTTTTCCTTTAACATTCTCAATGTCAAAGTCAAAGGTGTGCATCTTCGAAACCCACTTATGTTTTCTCTCACTGAGGTCTTTTTGATCTAGGAAATACTTGAGACTGTTGTGATCAGTCTTCACTACAAATCTGCTACCCACCAGATACTGCTTGAATTTGTTTAAGGCATGCATTATTTCTAGCAGTTCCTTGTTGTAAATCGAGTATAGTCTCTCTGAGTCGTTGATATTCCTTCTCTCGAACACAATGGTATGGCCTCCCTGCATAATAAATGCTCCAATCCCCACCCCTAATGTGTCGCACTCTAAGAAAAACGGTCAGGAGAAATCTGAAAGGGATAGAACAAGGCATGTGCTCATAACCTCTTTCATTTTCTCAAATGTTTGTTGTGACTCATCTGTCCAATGAAAATCACCCTTCTTGGTTAGATCTGGGAGCATTTCTCCTAACTGTGAAAAGCCTCTGACAAACCACCTATAGTGACTGCATAACCCAAAGAATCCCTTCAGCTCCATGAGGTTCTTGGGTGTTGGCCAAGCCAAAATGGCCTTGACCTTCTCCTGATGAACTTGTACTCCCTGCTCACTGATGATATTCCCCAAGTATAGTAGTTCTCTCATCCCAAACTCACATTTGGAATCCTTGGCATATAATGATTGTGCCTGCATAATTCCCAAGACCTCCTCCAAATGTGTTGGATGCTCATCCCACGTCTTGTTGTAAATCAATATGTCATCGAAGAATACCAAAAGGTACTTCCTCAACTACCCTCTGAAGATGTGTTTCATGCAAGAATGGAAAGTGGCAGGTGCATTGGTAAATCCAAACGGAATGACCAAGAAATTGAAATGTCTGAAATGGCATCTGAACATTGTCTTCTCTATGTCCTGCTCTTTGATGCTTCTCTGATGATATCTTGACCACAAATCAATCTTGGTGAAGAAAACTACCCCATGTAACTCGTCCATCAACTCATTTATGCATAGAATCGGGTACTTTTTCTTGAGCATTTTCTTGTTGAGGGCTATGTAATCAATGCACATCCTCAATGTGCCATCTTTCTTCAGTACTAGAATGACTAAAGAAGCAAAAGGAATTGTTTTGTTCCTGATGTGCCCCATCGTAAGCAATTCTTTGATTACTTTCTCAATCTCTTCCTTGAATAGATTAGGGTGCCTATAGGGCACGGTGATCATCGATGTAACCCCTGCCTCCAACTCAATCATATGCTCAAATCCCCTGTATGGTGTTCTCCTTTGTGTTATCGGCCCAAATATTGACTCATACTGAATCAAAATCTTCTTGATCTGTGGATGGTAATGCTCTCTAACCTCTGAATCCTTTCGAGTGGTGATAAAACACTCTACTACATATGCCACATCATTGTGACGGAAGATCCGCTCTATCCTCTTCATTGATACTACTCGGGTGCTCCTATAGGCATGCCTCTTAGTATCACTCTCGATCCACTGGTGTTTCTAAAGCTCATGGTCAACGTCTGATAGTTGAACCCAATCCCCCCTAATGAATATAGCCATTGTACCCCCAACACTGCATCTATATCTAATAGTTCAACTACATAAAAGCTATATGTCAGGGTGTAGTTTCCTATCTTGACCTCTAGGTATGGGACCATGTCCAAGCATGTAATCGTGTATTCATCTTCCATTGCCACGTGGAATCCATCAAAGTCCTCAGTAAGTAACCCCCTCCTGGCTACCAAGGACGCATATATGAAATTGTGGGTGGCCCCACCATCAACTAGAGTTGTCATGCATTTCCCCTATACAAGACCCTTGAGCCTAAGAGTGTTGTACCTGGGTACTCTAGAAAGGGTTTCTATGGTTCCCTCTTTCACCTCCCTCTAAGGTTTTGTCTCCTCCTTTTGATGTGCCTCTGTCTAAATCTGAGGCTTCTTCGGATGTCGCTCCAGCTCATGTGTAGTCTCATCCTTTGAATCACTATCTGCATGTGCTATGATCTCCTCATCCTCCTCCTCAATGCCTGATTCCACCTCAATGTAGTGGATCTTCCCCTTTCCCATGCATATATGTCCTGGGACCCAAGGGTCTCTGTAAGAGAAGAAAATATTCTTCCTCGTCAACTCTCATCTGGTGTCTTCGTCCAGCTTGGGCTTACTCATCCATTCCCTTTGAGTATTTTTCTGATCCCTGTCTCTCTATGGTACAAAGGGTTTGGTAAAGGTTTTTAGTTTCATCGTTGAGTCCCCCATGTCTCTCGTGCACACAATGGCCTCCTGTAGGGAGTGAGTCTAGAAATCCTTAACCCAACCCCTTAATGGCTCCGTCAACACCTCAGTGAACAACATCACCAACCTATGCTCTAACATATCTGATACGACCACTGCCTTCTGCTGGAACTCTGTGATGAAGGCCTTAACTGATCTTGTCTATCTCAACTATGTAAGGTCCTTGGAATGGAGCTCTGGATATCTCCTGTCAAACCTCTCCATCAACCTATCGGTGAACTTCGAGTATGAAGTAATGTGGTTGTGACCCAAGGTAACCATACCATGGTACCACCACTCATGGGCCTCCCCATACAAGTGAATGGTGAAGTTGATAGCTTCTGACTGTCATCGGGTTAAGCTTGAAATATGTGTCAAGCTTATATACCCATGCCTGAGCTGAGCATCATGATGACCTATTGAAAGTAGGAATGTTCAACTTTCCCACTTTCTTGATGAAATCAATGTTTTCAGTTTGTGAATTTCCCTTATGTGCCTCTCGAGGTATGTTCTGATACATGATCAAACAATAGTCTAGGAAACACATGTCTGCATGGAACTCCGGTCCTAGTGCCAAGTAATCTCTCATGTACTCTCTGAATGGGTCATGTGGCACTTCTAGTCCCTAACCTGGTTTTCCTCCTACATGCCCTAGCTGTCCCAATGACTGTCCCCCTTGGAATTGTGGACATAAAGGTTGGGGAATCCTCCCAGATGATGTATAGGCATGGATAGGTGAAGGGTTTCCACTCACTTTTCCCTGAGATCCATTGGAGCCACTATCCCTACTTCCCTGGTGTCCTCTTGAACCACTCACTCCTCCTGCGACATTGGAACCTATAGTGCTCACAATGTGTTGGATCATCTATGTGTTGATGGCCATATTTGTTATGGAATTCATCATGTCTCACTATTCTCTAGATGGGTCATTCAAGATGTCCTGTGTACTATCTAGATGTGTCTTAGGGCCTTTCCCCCTACCCTCTGGTGTCTCTCGCCTGTCACCCATATTCCTCTCTATCTATGCCTCTGTGTCAAAGTTGATGTGCTCTCTGTCCTCTAACTATGGCTCTGTATCTGACTGAGTGTGGAAGGGAGTGCAGTCCCTTATGTTCATGTCTCTTATGTATCTGTTATGTCCTATGTGGTACTAAATGTACTCATCCCCAATATGTCCTCGGTCCTTTGGGTATTCTTCACGTGTTCCTGGAATCATAGGGTCATGAGAAGCACTTCTTCACAGGCTGGTAGGAAGAAGGCTTTGATACCACTGAAATATCCCAAATTCGGTGGGTCTGGATATCTACCACTAAAGTAGTGTCCTAACTATCTGATCTGATACTCTGGGGGGTTTTGGATGCATTTTAGTTAATTGTTTAATGTGCTTGATGATTTTTGTATGTGTGTGTCATACAAATAAGGTTTGGACATATATATGAAGCATGCAAAGTAATGAACCAATACAATCTCAATATCATGTATTATATGGAAAAAAGAAAGAAATACAACTGAAATGCAGAAAGAAGAGAAATAATCATCAACTAGATCTCATGGATCGTCACTGGAATACAATGCAACTAATACAAAATGCCTGTGAATAGAAGATGTGGATAGATCTTCACAAGCATGGATAGATCGACAAAATGAAGTTCCAGAAACTCACAACAAATGTTATAAAACTCGCCCTAGTGGTTATACTAGACATGTCCACCTAGAAACTGTCCCAAACTGAGCGCCCTTGTCCCTAGACACCTCTTTATCATTGTCAAATTGAAGATCTGACCCCTAAAGCTCTAGATGACATCCCCTGGGGATTTCGCACCTCCTAGGCTCTGTGAGTGTTCCCTAGTGATTCCACGGACAGACTCCACTGATATATGTCTTGAGATGTGTTCCCTAGCCTCCTTTGTACTAGGTCAGAAGGGTTTCCTCTAATCTGAGCCAGAAAGCCCCCTGGAACCTAAAATGTCCCTACTCAAGAGTTGCGCACTTGTTGGCTATCTTTTGTGCCCTGGAAGATTCCACCATCATAATATGATGACTAGTGGCTCAAAATAAGTGCCTTGGTTGATCCTCAATTGGGTCGGAAGGAATCGATGAGATAATACTTGGTCTTATGCAGCTACACAAAACCCTCTCTAACCCTTGCACCCTCACTGGCTACACTGTGCAATCTCTGCAATAGATCTGAATACTCCTGAACTGATACGGTGAAATACCTGGATGGTATTTCTGATAGGATCAGGTGTTTCTTCCAACACCAAAACCAATCTAGGTGGTGGTTTCCTCCAAAAATCCACAAAACATCAAAGAGGTTGATTTCCTCCTCTCTAAGTTGTTCTCAACATCAAATCATAACATAATGAGGAATTAGGTCAAATTCCTCCTTTAATACCTTTCCCGATCTAATTCTTCATTGACATCACTTAAACTAGATGCTTTTCCTCCTAAGGTGAGTGATTAATTAATTAAGTCTCCCCCTCAACACATTTTTCTTCTATTTCTCCGTTCTCAACACATTTTTCTTCTATTTCTCCGTTGACTTTAGCTTAAGTGAATTTTCCTATGATTTTTGGATTAATTCATCGTTTAGCCACTTATTCACCCTTATTTCTCCTCGTGTTCTCTATGTGTACCTGATTATAGTCTATGTGAAAAAATAGACTACTACGTCACTCCCTGATGGCCTACTCTTGGGAACGAGACATCACATCAAGGTCTGTAGGCCAGTGCGGGTCTCAACACACTCTTCTCTTCTTCGGGTACCTCTAGCTCGGTAGGTCATGCTTCCTTGGATTCTTCGTAGGAATTGTATGGGAGGACTCCAGCTGCCTCGCCAGAGGCTTTAGCTCTGGCAGTGCACTCGAGTTATGCATTGGTTCCTTCCACAACTCTAGGATCTAACCCTCTCCATCCTTTTGTCTCTCTATCTTGGGTATGTGTCTTTCTATTTCCGTTCTTGTTAATGGTTTGATACATGATTTTAATTTTCTCAATGTGGATTGTTCCCCCTCTCTCCCCGATCTCTCCTTCCCTATGGCTCAATGGATTTTCCCCCCTCTTCCCTCATCCTCCTTTCCTCCAATTGCCTCCTTCTCCCTCTTCCTTGTGTCCCCACGACTCTCCATCCTCACGATCCTCTATTGGACCTTCTATCGATGACCTTGAGGATAGGGCCATTCACTTTTAGCTTCGGAATCGATCAGTCTTGGCTACTCCGGCAGGTGGCTCTGGGCTTGGCACTAACCCTTACTCCTATATCTCAAAGAAGGGACATGGTCATCTCTCCCATATCTCAAAGGCTCAAAATCAATCTCTTCTCGACATTTCCTCAAGAAGACAACGATCAATTATTGGGGCACTTAGAGCAGTGAACACCCCCTTCGGCGTTTCTCCATGATATTTCTCTTCTTTAATTGCATGGGTCTGGCGAGCCCCCAAAAGAAATATTCCTTTAAGCGGATGGTATCTCTTTACCAACATGGTGTTATTCTTCTTCAAGAAATAATGGCATATGCGGTGGTGGTGACTAAAGTTTTAGAATCATTGCTCCTTGGTTGGAATTTTATGGGCATTGATGCAAATGGTCGATCGAGGGTCTGGCGATCGGGTAGCACTCCCATCATGTTAAGCTTTTAAATTTGTGGGCCTTGGTTTCATGCATCAGTGTGGACATTTTGGTGGAAAAGATGGGATTGGAATTCAGGATTCTTAATGTGTATGGTCCCTATGTTGAAAGGGGCCCTTTCTAGGACTCTCTTCTCAATCTTGATATGCTCAAAGTTGATAACCTAATTCTAGGAGGGGACCTAAATTTCTCTCTGGGAGAAGCTGAAGTTTGGGGTCTAAATTCCCACCTTGACATTCAATCTAAACATTTCAATTATCTTTTTTCATCAAATGGTCTCCTAGATATTGATCCGCGGAAGATTCTCCCTACTTGGAGGAATATGAGGTCAGGGGATGCTCATGTGGAAGAATAGTTAGATTGTTTCTTGGGCTCTGATAAGATGATGGAGCTTCCTCCAATTTCATCAATGGATCGGTTGTGGGGGTGAATCAGACCACTCGTCGGTTTGTTTGGAAATCCAAGGGGGGGCCAAAAAAGTCGACATCCCCTTTCAAATTCAATGCAACCTAGTTATCAGATGAGTCTTTTCTAAAGTTGGTTAAGGAAAATTGGGTTAGATATTATGTTGGCAATGGTCAATCTACTGCAGTACAATTTGCAACAAATCTAAATAGAATCAAGCAATTGGTGATCCCTTGGGCTCATGAGAAGAGGAAAAATGATGAGCAATCTTTTCGTCTAATTGAAGCTCAACTTGAACAAATCCACCAAATGGCATATGTTGTTTTTTCTTCGGCATCCTCCAGGGATGAGATAAAGGCTCTGGAGACTTGTAAGAGACAATTGCTCGTTGATCAAGAGGTTGCATGGAAGTTGGCGAGTAGGCTATTTGGCTTGACAAAATGGATGAGAATACAAAATTATTTCAAGCTTATGAAAAAGGCTAGAAAGATTCAAATACCATCTGGAAACTAAAGGATCAGGAGGGCCATGAAGTTTCTAGTGTTGAGGGTCTCGCCCATATGGGAAAAAATCACTTTCTATCCCTTTTCAAGGCTGAGATGAGAGTTAATATTGTTGATATTGTTTGTTTAGCGCTATTCTTCCCCAGATTTTTGGATGAGGATGGAAATAGAGATGTATTTGTTGAAGTAACAAAAGTTTGTCTACAAGAAACCATTCATAGTTTCTAGAAAGATAAGAGCTCAGGGTCGGATGGGTGGTCGGTTGAATTATATTTGGGTTTCTATGAGCTTATTGGTGCTGACCTCCTAAAAGTTGTAGAGGAGTCTAGAAGAAATGGGAGAATTCATGCCCCTTTAAACTCAACCTTTATAAAGGTCATTCCAAAATATAATGATCCTCAAACTTTTGACGAGTTCAAGCTCATTTCTCTATGTAACTTCATCTATAAAATTGTGGAAAAAATAATCGCTCGGTAGTTAAAACCATTTTTATCAGACTCCATTTCTAAAGAACGGTTTGGCTTTTTGGAAGGTCTCCATATTCATGAAGCTATAGGGGTGTCCTAGGGGGGTCTTCACAACCTTAAATCCTCCAGATCCCAAGGCACAATTCTAAAGATCGATTTATCAAAATCATATGACCATGTCAATTGGTCCTTCGTTCGGCTTATGCTCACTCATTTGGAGTTTGAGGTCCCTTTCATCAAATGGGTGATGGACTGTATATCATCGGTCTATTTTTCAGTTCTTATTAATGGTGCATCCTCACCCTTCTTCTCTTCAGAAAGGGGTCTTAGACAAGGTTGTCCTCTCTTACCCCTTCTTTTCTTATTGGTGGAAGAGGGCTTAAGTAGAGCCATTGGGTCGGTTGTCCGAGATGAGGAATTTCATGCAATCCAGATCACATGGGGCCTTCGAATCACTCATCTTCTCTTTGTCAATGAAGTGATTATTTTTTGTAGTGGTCGGCCTAGAGATGCAGAGAAGTTAGCTGAAATCCTCAGTCTCTTTCATTCCTCCACATGAATGATAGTTAATCCTCAAAAATCTACCCTTACCTTCACTGCTTTGGAGGATGAAGATATTGAAGCTTAGTAGGCTCTATTTCCTTTCCCTACTGAGGATTTCTCTGAAGGAATTAAATATTTGGGCTTCTAGTTAAAGCCCAACTTCTATCAAAAATAATATTGTAGATGGATTCTAGCCAAACTAGAAAAGAGGCTAAAATTTTGAAGTTTCAGGTGGCTTTCTAGGTGGAAAAATCAGTGATGGAAGCTATCCCCGTTTACTCGATGTCTCTTGCTTGGTTCCAAAGGGAATCTTAGAAAAGGCCAAGCATATTTTCTTTAGATTCATTTGGTCAGGGTCTCAAGAACAATATACTATTCCATGGTCAAAATGGGAGCAACTTGCTAGGCCAAAATATTTGGGTGGAAGGGGTTTAAAAAATATTTCTTATTTTCTAACGCTTTGGCTGCTAAAGTAAGATGGCATATCATGTCCATTGATAACCTATGGACCACTACGATGAAGCATAAATACATCCTTCCGGATACTCTAGAAGAATGGATTCATAGACTAGTCAACTCTCATTCGAATTGCTCTATTATTTGGAAAGATGTGGTTTCTTCCTTCCCAGTGGTGGGTGATGGTTTGGCCTGGAGAGTTGGTAAAGGTAACCAGGTTCGTATTAGGGTTGATCCCTGGCCAGGGAGTGGAATCTCACATATTTTGCCAAATGATATTTTAGCTTGGCTACATCATCAATATACTTTCTTTCTTCATCAAGCCTTGGATCGAGCAACAAATTCCCTGTGACATCAAGGGTGGAGGAGCTCTTCCTCACTAGGAATGGAAGACAATCTTACCATTCTTTGGGATAATTTTATCTATGCTCTTAGGGATAGTCATATTAGGATTATTGAAAAAGAGGATGAACTGGTTTGGAAAAAGGCTCCACATAGGGTTTACACACCCAAACTGGGTTATATTGCTCTTAATGTAGCTCTTCTTCATAGGGAAACATGTTGGTTTTGGAGCGGGTTATGGAAGCTAAAATTCCCTCAAAAGGCCAAAATTTTCATGTGGTCTGCTATAAATACTAAGGCCCCTACCTAGGATAACATGTGGAAAAGGAAGTGTGCTAGGTCGGGCTAGTTCCCCCTATGTAAAGAAAATAACCGATATGTTTTTCATCTTCCTATATCCTGCCCTTTTACTCTAAGAGTTTGAAAAGAAGCCTCAACCCTTCTAAATTTAGCATGTGTTTGGGAGGGCCCTTCTTTGGAATAAGCTTGGAAGGAATGGCTTAAGGTGCCCATCCACAAGAAAATTAAAGCTTTACCTTCAATTGTTTGTTGGGGCATTTGGTTGACTCGTAACTCTGTCATTTTCAAGGATAAACCCACTCTTCCAGATCGCATTGCTTCGCAGGGCCTCTCGATTTTATCTCATTTTCCTCAGGAAAAAGACATCCCCGCTATATGTGTTTTCCAACCTGAATCCATTGATAAATCTCAGCCCTAGGATTTTTTCGATGGTGCTTCTCAGAAAGATAATCAATCTTGTAGGGGTGGCATGGTGTTGTTTCTCTCTGATAACCATTTCTTCAAAATCAAAATGGGCCTAGGTCAAGGGACCAATAATTATGTTGAACTTATGGGCTTATAGCTGCTTCTTCAATTCTCCGAGGAGAAAGGGGTTCAATCCATTCATTTTTTTAGAGATTCTATGAATGTCATCAATTGAACTAGTAAAGTTCAAATTTGTCATAATATTCTTCTAATGCCTATTTTGGAGGAGATCTTTGGGTTTATGGCTACTTTTCACTCTATTGTTCTAAAACATGTATACATGATTCAGAACTATGTAGCAGATGCTCTTTCAAAAGAATGGATGCAACTCTTTTTTGGTCAATGGCATGTCTCTGAATCTATCGAGTATGAGTTTTTTGAGTACTATCACCACCCCTTTATTGACGGTCCCATGCTCACTCAATAATTAATGGATCGTGGCATCGACATTTTGATTTCTTCTAGCTTCTGTATATTTTTTACTATCTGTTGATATCTCATGGATTCTCACATAGACGATTCCACCATCGACGTCTATATTTCCAACTCCTTTTTTGGCTTTGATGGACCTTATTTTGGACTGATCGGGACTATACTTGTTATGTTGTTGTCTCTTTTTATGTTCTCTTTCTACACAAAACGCTCTTTTATTAGAATTAGTGTTATCATAAGCTAGTTGTTTTTCCCCAGCTTCTTTCTCTCTCTCAAGAGATGTGCTCTCAAAGCACCTACATAATGTAATTTTTTTCTCTTTGGATGAATAAAATTACATTGTTTCCCGTGGAAAAAAAAAAAAAATATATATATATATATATATATATATATTAAACCATGTGAAGTTTTCAGTGTGAATTCATGAGCCAAGTTCTTTAATTATTATGTTAATCGAGGATTATAAACTTAAGTATATTGTAGTCTAATTAATTATATTAGAACATAATATAAATTATGTTATAAGATAATTAATTAGCTTATGAGATCTTCATTACAAAATGGTACTTAAGTGAATTATTAAGCGAAGTAAAAATGCGTTTACGGGGGTAAATACTTTGTGAATATTAATTATCCCTAATGAAGATTTAATAAATAAATACCGAGGAGTTGTATTTTAGGAAGGTATTAAGAAGTTTTCAGTGTGAATTCATGAGCCAAGTTCTTTAATTATTATGTTAATCGAGGATTATAAACTTAAGTATATTGTAGTCTAATTAATTATATTAGAGCATAATATAAATTATGTTATAAGATAATTAATTAGCTTATGAGATCATCATTACAAAATGGTACTTAAGTGAATTATTAAGCGAAGTAAAAATGTGTTTACGGGGGTAAATACTTTGTGAATATTAATTATCCCTAATGAAGATTTAATAAATAAATACCGAGGAGTGGTATTTTAGGAAGGTATTAATTAAGCATCTTAAATCTGCGTACAAGAAATGGACAAATGTCAATCTCTAGCCGAGTGAACCTATGCACCCTATGGTGACATGGCGAGTTGTGATGGGTCCATGTGTCCAGTGGATACTAAGATACATGTCACATTAAGAAACAGAGTATTGACGTCATGAATGATTTAGCTTTCTAGTAAGACAACTAGGATGCCCTTAGAACAACATATGTCAGCCCTTGAATGGTTGACGAGTTGAGTGGGGTCTAATAGGATAGGTAACCTTAGGTGTCGAATGGATTTCAACCGTCGGTCGGGAGATCTTGAGTGCATCAAAATCGTCCATCGAGGAGAAAGGAATATTCCTCGATACCTTGGGTTTGGGATAGTGAAACTGCACGAACTTCTCAAACTTCGAATGGATAGAATCGAGAAGGAATATTCCTCGATACCATATTTGTTGGAGGTAAGTGTAGAGTGTGTAGGGAGAAGGTTCGAGCGATGATGGTTGTAGTTTTGTGTGGATTGAAGTTCCATTGTGGCAGCCTAGGATAGTGCCACGTCAGATCTAGGGTGTCTCCAGGTTAGTTGGAGTAGACAATGAGATGTCACGTGGATGCCACGTGGCAGTAAGAGAGTTGTTGTCTGTGTAAACCCGAGAAATTGGAAAGGTCACAAATTCCATTCCAAAGCTCTGTTTTGGGTGAATTTTTTTTCACTGGAAAGCTCGTGACGAATAGAAGACGATGGAGATGTGAAAGGGAGAAGGTAAGATAGTTTAGAAAAAACGAAAATTTAATACCCCATCCCTTAAAAGGCACTTAGGGGGTTGGGTGTGTTACAGTAACAATATCATTGAAAGGAATATTGATGTTATTGCAGTCAGGAGCACCTTGTTGAGGCCTCAATTAACCCAAGTCTTTAAACTTGGGGACACCCTTCAAAAAATTTGACAAGCCTCATCAAATAGACTTTGCTCTTCCTTGGCTCTATTCTTTTGCATTTAATTGATGTTTTTGTGTTGCTAGATGATTGAATAATATTGAGTGTCGATATCTTTTACTCCCCTATTTTCAAATGCAATGACAATATTCTACAACAATTGCATCATCAAGCTAGTTTGCTTTACAAATACTTTACTTCCCTCCATCCCTCAGATTGCATGCATTTTAATCCTTGTTATTACACCTCTTGAATTTAATGGCCCTAATTTGCTAGTTTGCTTTACAAATACTTTACTTCCCTCCATCCCTCACATTGCATGCATTTTAATCCTTGTTATTACACCTCTTGGATTTGATGGCCCTAATTTGGCTTAAAGTGTTATGTAGCCTTATATAGGGTGATGGAAGTTGTTCCTCATCATCCACTAACCCATGGATAACTATATAGGATCATGGAAGTTGTTCCTCATAATCCACTAACCCATGGATGACTTTTGGGCAGTATTGACACTTGCGCCTCACACAATGTCTAGTAAGTACATATTATGCCAACAGACCCTTTTCACAAATTAAAATCAGTCGCTTGCTTCTCCAATTAAAATTAGACAATCCAATTTTGGTGAAGCATCATCCCAAATCGGATCGAGACTCTCATTTAAAAATCCCAAATGGATGTCGTGATAGGTGGAATGCAATGCAACTCCATTGATGGATCGCTGGTAATAAATTACACTGTGTGCTATTTCACCTGTAACGGCATTATTGTTAATTAGTTGGATCGTTGGAACCATTGATTGGTATTCATAATGTTAATTCCCACCTAATTTCTCATTGGATGGCATTGATTCCCTGGTGATGAATTGGGTGGTATGCTGTTCAAACCCCATCCCCTCCTACTCGATTTCTTCTTAATTAAGTAGTGGGTGGAACCTACAGCCCAGTGAACCTCTTGTTCGATCGTCTACATGGGAAATACATTGGTGCCTGTCTAAATTGCTGAGTAATACACTTCTACAGCTGCCCCATAGTCTATTTTATGACAAATAAAAAACCATCAAATCACATTGGTGGGGTATTGTTTTTTTTTAATGAATTGACAGTTCTAAGTAGGGTTCACATTGTTGGTGTTGTTTTTATTTTTTTTATGAATTTACAGTGGTTGAGGTGTCACAAAGTTACCCACGGAATTTGGACCAGTGACAGAATTTGGACTAAACTCCTTGTAGAGTATGTTATTCCTTTTGGTTCAGAATCACAGGGTATGCTATTCCTTTTGGCTCAGAATTGTAGAGTGCATTGTCAATTTGGCGTTGTAGAATTGTGGAGGCAGAGTGGATTTGTTTTCCCTTAGGTTAGCATTGGCATCAGCACTGCAAAGCGGACAAACCAAGCTTGAACACCAATCAGAACAGGGATACTCATCCATGACAGTTAATGCACATAGAAGATAATCAATTATTTGAATTCTAGAGCATCTGTGTTGATGATACGGACGAGTCATAGGCTTATCGTTTACAGATCATATTAGTCACTAAATTGACAATTCATATTGGATAGAATCAAGCTTCAATTGACAACTTTCAAATCAAGCTTCATATCGTTTACAAGTCATATTGGATAGAATCAAGCTTCAATTGACAACTTTCAAATGTTGTGAACATTTTGAAAATGAAAATACCAATCGCTCACATAGTGTTTGCAACATTTTGAAAATGAATATACCAATCGCTCACATAGTGTTTGCAGCATTTTGAAAATGAAAAACCAATCGCTCACATAGTGTTTGTGTAGAATCAACCAATGGAAAAACCCCATATTACAGAGTAAAAAAAGAAAAAACATAGCAACTATTCCTGTAAAACCTTTCAACCAAAAGGTGCAGTAAAGGGGATTCAAATCCCTATATATCTTGAGACCAAAGGAGAGACAAAGCAAGCAATTCGTAATGCAAGTGCCTTTAGCTCTAGCAGCCCCATTGAATTCCTATAAGAAGTGAGAAAAAAGGAATTTGGGTGAAGCCATTAAGCTCATATATTGAGGAGAAAAAAGAGGTAACTAAAACTAGTCCAAATGGCTATTGGAAAATTGGGTCTTATGGAACACGAGGCCACTGAAAGACAACCAAGATACAGGCATTCTCGAGGAAGATGATGACAATTTACCATCTAGCTTTTTGTGTGAATTATTTCTGTGATAGCATATTTCTGCAGGAGTCCTGCCCCTTCTATTGGCTCTTATTCATTCTGAAATGACATAGTACAAGTAGCAGTGGGAGGCTACACAACATCACATTTACTGGACTCTGAGAAATTTAGAATGGCACCAATAGAATCCTTAATAGAAAATTGTGAGCTGAGGATGGTTGACGGGCTTGATGTTCTCCTGATGGGTGCATTAGATGATTAGTGCAGTTATGACAATGGTTTTGCTTACCAAGTACTTCATTTATTCATGCACAGTTTCCTCATTTAACTGGAATCATATTATCAATATATGCGAAGGGCGACCAAATTCAAACATGGTTTAGCTTCCAGCAAGCAACATGGAAGAATATAGGTTGAGAGAGTGCCTAGTGGTATAGGTTGATGACACGAGAAGTGGCAAAACAAGTTCACTGGATCCAGAAGAAAACTTGTCCAAAGTTATTTCTCCAAAGGAATTGCAGCAAGGGAGTAAGACATGGTTCCAACATTTTAGATCATCTAAAAGATCTGAATGTGGAAAGATAAGCACAAAAAGCAAGTCTAGCAAGCCCAGAAGGCATTTTACAATCATAGGAGGATTCTAATATCTCATAAGAATCAAAAAGCTAATTGTGGTCGGGTGCTGCCAATAAGTCTATAGGAATGGAAGGTCCAATATCACATCTCAAGTCATTAGATATGGACATTCATGTACAAATAAACCAAGAAGATCAACTGACAGTTTCTAGCACTGAATTAGGGAGGACAAAACCTGTGAACTTCTCTATATCTCACATAGGTAAGGAGCCTATTTACTATGACAACGAAGTTATGAAAGGATATTTTTGCAAAGAGATAAGATCAGAACTGAAGAGTCCAAGAAGAATATTGTGAGCGGGAATTCTTGTGAAAAAGCCAAATTCATGGCAGCGACTATGAAGATAGAGAATGATAATGAAAACCCTATGTTTGACAAGATCATTGATTCAGAGGATGATGCTTATCACAGACTTGACACCTAGAAAACTAAACAACCCCATCTGAGCAATGAACATTTGGAGCAATCAAGTGATATTTGTACTCCACTGGAAGAAGAAGCATGGGAAATACAAATTTCAGAATTTGATGACACTAGTTATATAAAAAGATCTATGAGCTCTCCATTTTGAAGCTCAATATGTATTTCCAAGTTCTCTCATGGATCCTTCCAAGGGTTAAGTGAAGATTAGTATCGACATTAAGGAGAATTGTAGGGTAGATTTGGGTATGTAATATGTATACGTAAGTCGATGTCTCCTTGTAGTAGAATTTCAACCACTACCTCCAAATGCCTTATGACAACCTTAAGGTACCGAGAAAAGTCCATGAGATTGTAATGTTGATCAAGGATATGAAACTCTGTGTTCCTTGCCACTAGTCTCAAGCTTATTATGCTTAAATTTTGATAAGCCTTAAGACGACTATAAAAATAAATGTGTTATATATATGTGTGAGACAAAAATAAATGTGTTATATATATATATATATATATATATATATATATATATAACACATTTATATATAATAAATGTGTTATATATATATATATATATATATATATATATATGCTTAAATTTTAACTTTTAATAGATATCTCAACTTATCAATAAAAACTTTATGAAAATAAAACTTGATTAATGATATTTATTTTAAAAAGAACGTAGATTTAAACTTGGATTCATAATATATATGTTCCAAGTTACAAAGTCCAAGAAAAATCTTGAGTACTTCCCCTCATTTCAAGGATGGTGAGACCGGTCAACAACAAGGATCAAAGTCATTATAACAATATACTTGTTATGAAATCAACATATCACTTACAAGAATTGAACCCAAGTGCTGAGGATAACAATTATTCCTAGCCACCCGTAATAAACCATATATATAGAGAGAGACCTTACAACTCCTTACCAAATCCTACTAATCACAACAATTACCAAATCCTACTAATTACAACAATTGTTAAACCTTAAAAATAACATGGAATAATGATATTAAAACCTTTATCTCCATACACCCAATGACTAACCAAAACTCCCAAATAAAGGATGTGTAAATTGAACGTGGTAGAGGATAATGTCATCTCGCCTTCAACAAATTTATGGATGGGAAAGAGAAAGAGGTGGAATGCCACTTTAACCTTTGCATTTTCCTTCGATCTGACATGGAAAATTCTTCTCAATGTGAAAGAAGATGTAGATGTTGGATTATTGAGAGGGGGGGTGAATCAATGATATAGCAATTTAATCATTTTTAACCATATAATCTAAGTGTTATATCAATGTAGCATTATCAACCAATAATTGCAGAATAAATAAGCAATTAACAATCATACGCATACACAGTACACCAGTGTTTTACGTGAAAACCCAAAGTGGGAGAAAACAATGGAATGTTTTTTTCTTATATGTGTTGAAGAATTACATTCATTGGAAACACCAACTTCCTTTGTTTTCTAGCTGCAACTGGAAGGAGACTCCAACCCCCTTGTTTCTTAGGCTACAACCTGAGGGAAGCTCCAACTCCCCTATTATATGGCTACAACCCACTATGTTCTTCAGCTACAAACGGAAGGTGGCTACAACCACCTGTCCTTGCTCCGTCCAACCACCCTGAAGTAGAACTAGAATGATGGAACCATTGTCACACTATCATTATGAGATATATTGTTTTTAACCCGTACCAATAAACCTACACCATGCATCAACCTGTACCTCAAACTGTAATCAACCTGTACCATAAACAAGTGCATCAACCATGCACCAACCTGTACCAAACAACTTGTAATCAAATGGTACCATAAACAAGTGCATCAAACCATGTACCAAGTATGTATCAATCATGTGTCAACTACTCATCAACTATGACTCATCAATATGTACCAACATCATCAACTATACACCTCATGTATGTGCCAACTCATCAACTACTTGTCTCAACCATGTACCCAACATGTACCTTAACCAAAATCCCTCATCAATTTCATCATCCAAATATGATTTGTAACTATGTAATAGACCTAGTGTATATGATCACATACCTGCAAACCTTCCTTAATTTTCACAACAAGAGACTAGCATTTTCATCAAACTTTTCTTTAGTCTCACATGACTAGTTTGGGATTAGTCAACAACCCTAACTTGAAATAATCATAACTATGTACCTGTAATGAATAAAGATCAAAAAATAGTACACAATGTTCTTCAGTTTGTTTTGTGCAATTCCTTTAGGTGTCACTACTTGGAACCTCTCATAAAAGGAGTTATAGAAAAAATGGCATACCTTGCTAAATTCTGGCTTAGTCTAGAGAGCGACCTTGTAGAGCGTGTCCTGCATGGCACAGAATATTTGTTGAATCAATCTGAAAATTTTACACAAAATACTACATACTGTAATATAAACAACACATTTGGTCTTACTAAATTTGGATCTGTTATGAAGAAGTTATGACGTTTTTACCCGAAACACCTGTTTTAGACTAGTTTCAGGACTAGCCACAAACCCTATTTTCCACAGAGTGTAACTCCAAAAATACAATGACCCA
>ML779499.1:151483-202620 GCA_009831015.1 Picea engelmannii | reverse complement strand
TGCTACCATAATTCTCTACCGGACTTTCTTCAAGGGTTGACATCATTGAAAACCAACCTTAATCAAAAATATCCCCCTTTGGCATTGATGGAAACACTCTGATGCAATACTGAAATCATGTCATGCAATATTGAAGTCATATCACTCATGCCCCCCCTGGAACCATGCCTTTGTCCTCTACATCTATGTGACCATTGCTCCCCCTGGAGTCATGCATATGTCCTATGCATCTGATAAATCTTTATTTCCATCCAGGGTTTCTCCCCTTAACTAAACTGTCTGATCTCCCAACATGAACTATCCTCTTTATGGTGCTTCCTCACGTACATCTAAGACATATAAGATAAGCATTCAAAAGCATTCATTTTGGAGTAGAAATAACTCCGAGTCTCTGGCGAAGATACTCAAAGGCTTCCCATGGAAGCGGTTTTGTAAAGATGTCTGCCACTTGTTCTTTTGTGCCCACATACTCAACTCTGATGTTCTTTCCTGCAACATGTTCCCATAGAAAGTGATACTTGATTGAAATGTGCTTCATCTTGGAGTGCATCATCGGGTTCTTTGAGATACTGATGGTGCTTGTATTATCACAATAGATTGGAATGGGCTCATCATACTCAACCTGTATATCTGCCAGAGTTTGTTTCATCCATAGAACCTGTGTACAACATGTTGTTGTTGCAATATACTATACCTCGGCTGTAGATAGAGATACTGATGATTGTTTCTTGCTTAATGATACTAAACACTCACCCAAGTAGAACGTTGTTCCACTAGTGCTTCGTCGGTCATCAATACAACCTTCCCAATCTACATCTATGTAGGAAATAAGTGATAGATCATTTCCTTTTGGATACCATAATCCAAACTCTTATGTTCCTTTGAGATATCTGAAAATCCTCTTCACTGCTAATACATGTGATTCATTTGGTGTTGTTTGAAATCATGCCACCTCTCCAACTGCCTGCATTACATCTGGTTTGGATGTTTTCACATATAGTAGGCTACCAATCATTGACCTATATTTCCTCTGATCTGTAGACTTTGAATCATCATCTTTGCTTAACTTGCAATTGGTTTGCATGGGAGTGATAATTGGTTTGCAATCTTACATTCTGAACCTCTTTATCATTTCTATGATATACTTGGTTTGAAAAATAAAAATCCCTTGGTTGCTTTGGTGTATCTGAAGTCCCAGAAAGAAGAATAGTTCTCCAAGTAATGACATTTCAAATTCATTCTGCATATCCTTTACAAATTTCTGGCTTAACCTGTCATCATCACTACCAAAAATAATATAATCAACATAAAACTCGATTAATAAAATACTGTCTTGACTTACCTTGATGTAGAGGTTGTTGTCTGCACTTCCTTTTCTAAACCTTGTCTGTTGTAGATATTTATCCAGTCTAGAGTACCATGCTCTGGGAGCTTTTTTTACACCATACAAGGCCTTCTTTAATTTATACACATAATTTGCATTCTCTGACAACTGAAATCCTTCTAGTTGTTCAATGTAGACTTCTTCTTCAAGTTCCCCATTCAGAAAAGTTGATTACGTCCATTTGATACACTTTAATATTTTTGGATCATGCATAAAATAAAATCAATCAGATTGCTTCCATTCTGGCAACTGGGGCAAATGTCTCTTCAAAGTCGATTCCTTGAACCTGTGCATATCCTTTACATATCAATATAGCTTTGTTCCTTGTAACCTATTCATCTTGGAACCAATTCTCAAGTGTCATTTTTCTCTATTTGATCCAATTCTTCATCCATGGCCTTGTTCCAAAATTCATCCTTTCTGGCCTCTTCAAAATAGGTTGGTTCAATCGTATATGTAAGTGCTAGGTGTGTTTGTTCTGGTGAACAGATTATTTTTCTAGTCTCAACTCCTTCGTCTTTGTTTCCGATAATCTGATCTAAAACATGATTCTTTTGTACTTGTATGTTGGGTGTTTTTGTAGTTACTTGTTGAACTTTATCTTATGTTTCTATCAGATCCTCTTCATCTTCCCCTTCTTTTTCATCTTTTGTTTATTCTTCGTAAATTTGTTCCAATGATTCATTTTCTTCTTCCTTTAATTCTTGTATATATGTTTAATCAATTGTTACATTGATGCTTTCCACCACTTTGTTCAATCTCAGGTTGTAACACTTGTATGTTTTTTTTGTACTTGAGTAACCAACAAGTACTCCTTTGTCCACACGAGAGTCAAACTTTCCCATTCTGCCATCTTCTCTTTTGATGTAGCATTTTCTTCCAAAAACTATGAAGTGCTTTACATTTGATGGTCTTCCTTTCCATAACTCGTAAGGAGTTTTGTCAGTGTTGTTTATGAGCATTACTATGTTTTGAATGTGAACTGTTGTATGCATTGCTCATGTCCAAAAAATATCTGTCAATTTGGAATCCATTAGCATTGTTCGAGCCATTTCTTGTACTGTCATGTTCTTTATTTCAACAACTCCATTCTGTTGAGGTGTCCTAGCAACGAAGAATTGTCTTTTTCTTCCATCACTGTTGCAGTAGTCCATAAATTCATTTGAAGTGAAATCTTCTCCATTATCAGATCTCAAGCATTTGATTTTTGAATCCATTTCATTTTCAACCATTTCCTTGTAGATCTTGAAGTTTTCAAAAACTTCTGACTTATTCTTGAGAAAGAAAACTGTAGTCATTCTTGTATAATCATTAACTAATAACATAAATTATTTCTCACCTTTTACACCATTTGTTGTAGTTGTTCCAACTAGATCAGTGTGCACAATTTCCAATGGTCTTGTCGTTGAATATTCCTTTGATTTGAACCTGGTATTTGTTTGTTTTCCTTGTTGACAATGCTTGCATAAAGTGTTGGTTGGTTTCGTGATCTGGGGCATTTCTCTTACTACTTCTCTTTTGCTGACTTTGAAAAGGTTATCAAAATGTATGTGAACCATTCTTTTGTGCCATAGCCAACTTTCATCTTCCTTTCCTAGACAACACTTTTCATTTCCAATTTCACTTAACACATATATGTTGCTTGAAGTTCTCGTAGTTGTAGCAATCAATTTTCCTGAACCTTATTTTCTTATCTCGCACTTTTGTGAATCGAAAGTAACTTTATGACCTTGGTCACACATTTGACTCACACTTAGAAGATTATGTTTCATATCTTCTACTAGTAGAACATTTTCTGCCTTTGTATTCTTGTTCCCAATTCTGACTATGTCTTTTCCAATTATTTTGGTTGAATCATCATTTTCGAAGGAGACTGGTCCATCTCTTTCCTTTAGTAATGTAAGAAACCTATCTCTATCACCTGTCATGTGTTTTGAACACCCACAGTCAACATACCAACCACGTTTCTACTGCTTATCTTTTAGAGAAAGTGTGCATTCTTCATTGGTATATTGATCATGCTTTCTTATCTGTGTCCTTTTCTGAGCTTCTTGTCTATGACTGTTGTTACTCTGTTGCGATTCTCTAGGAGGGACTGTCATTCTGCAATCTTTGGCCATGTGTCCAAAATTGTTACATTTGTAACATTCCACTTCAGTGCTCAAAGATTCAAACTTGTTGTAACTTCTTCTTTGTTTTTCACTAGGCCTTCTTGGATAACGCCTTTGTGTATGACTTTCAAAGTTTTTTTTGTTCCTATTGTTAGCTCTGCAACTCACAGCTTTATGTCCAAAATTATTACATGAATAACATAAACCAAAAAAGATAGTTTGATACCTAGGAGTTGAAGATCTTCTTAAAGGAGGTACTCTTATGAATTCTTCTTCTTCCTGAGGCCTATCTGTCGGTTGTTGATTCTGAAATATGAATCTTCTCGGTGGAGGAGTGTCCCTGTAATCTTCCTTGTAGATCTTCATATCCCCCTTGATTGTTTCTACAAAGATTTTTAGATATGTTTCTTGCTCTGTTGTTTTGGAGCTTGATCGTTTTTCTATCTGATTGTATCCATGTCTGGACTTGTCATGCTAAGATTTTTTACTGTTGATAATTTCATCCAAAACTTTTGAGTTGTTCTGCATATTTTTCTTTTGAATATTATTTCTTAATGTGACAATCGTTGCTTCCAAATTTCCAATGATCTTGTTTTTTTCTTCTAGTTGTTCTTTGAGTGATTCTTCAATTATTTTATCTTCTTCTATTTGAACCTTCAAATTTGTGTTCATTTGTTCTAGTTCTTGAATATCTTTTTTATTGTCTAGTTATGCTTGTAGTTTCTTGTTTTTCTTCTTTTCTCTTCTGATAACTTCTATGGCACACATTAATTCCTCTCGGTAGTCAACTTCTGCCTCTTCAATTTCTTCTTCGAATTCTTCATATTCTTCTTCGGCTTCTTCATATTTTTCTTCGAAGTCTTCTTTATCAGAGTCTTCTACTACCATGAATAGAACTTTTTTTGTCTCACTGTCACTGACTTCATCTTCATCTCATGATGAGATGTCTTCTTTGGTGCATAAGATTTTCTTGAAAACTTTTTTTGGGGTTATTTTTCATTTATATGTTTGTTTGCCTTTTGAGTAACCTTCATCATTTCTTTTTATCTTATAAGGACATTTGTTAGCAAAATGACCAATACCATCACAATTAAAACAAATTAAAGGAAGCTTACCTCTATACCTACCGTCGTTTCCCTTGTTCAGTCTTTTGACAAAGTTGGTCGCTTCTTCATCATCTTCTAAGACGCCACTGCTGCTACTATGTTCTTCTTTTTGACTTCCCTTTTGCTTTGAATTTTTGGATGCTTTGAAGGTTGCTTCTTTTATATCTGGATTTTCCTGTTCAGTTATCATTTCATATGCTGTGAATATTCCATATAATTCATCCATGCTTATTGAGTTTAGATCTTATCTTTCTACTAGTGTTGATATCTTAGGATCAAATCTCATAGGAAAAGATCTTAGTACTTTTTGAACAATTACAGATTCTTTGATTTCTTCTCCCAATCCTATGATTGCATTTATTGTTTCATCAACTTGTAAAAAGTAATATGCAATATTCTCATCTTCCTTCATCTTAAGTTGTTTGAACTGACCTCTGTAAGTTTGAATCTTTGTTGCTTTGACTTTTGAATCTCCTTCATAAATATTTTGAAGTTTGTCCCTAATCTCTTTAGCAGATTTACAATGTGCAACTTCGGTGAATATCGTTTCACTAAGACCATTCATAAGTGCATTTTTATCTTTGGAATTATTCTTACCGAGTTTCACTGCTTTTTCATTTGTTGGCGGAATTGCTAGTGTTGTGTATCCATCTACAATTGATTATCAAACTTCAAATCCTTGTGCATGTATATATGTTTTCATCCATATTCTCCAAAATGCATACTTCAATCCATTGAACTGTGTTATTTCATTTTTATACAAGTTGTTTCTCTCCATGATCTAACTTTCAGTGGTTAAACTGATTTCTGAAAGAACCTGCTCTGATACCAATTGTTAGATTACTAAGAGGGGGGGTGAATTAGTAATAGAGAAATTTGATCATTTTTAACCATAGAATCCAAATGTTATATCAATGTAGCATTATCATCCAATAACTGCAGAGTAAATAAGAAATGAACAAATGAACAATCATACACATACACAGTAAACCAGTGTTTTACATGGAAAGCCAAATCGATAGAAAACCACAAAATGTTTTTTCTTATATGTCTTAAAGAATTACATTCATTGGAAGCACCAACTTCCTTTATTTTCCATCTGCAACTGGAAGGAGGCTCCAACCCCCTTGTTTCTCAGGCTACAACCAGAAGGAGGCTACAACCCCCTATGTTCTCCGGCTACAACCACCTGTCATTGCCCCGTCCAACTGCCCTGAAGTAGAAGTAGAATGATGAAACCATTGTCACACTATCACTGTGATATATACCACTGTAAACCTGTACCAATAAACCTGAACCATGCATCAACCATGCATCAACCTGTAATCAACCTGTACCATAAACAAGTGCATCAACCATGCACCAACCTGTACCAAACATCATGTAATCAACCTATACCATAAAAAAGTGCATCCAACCATGTACCAAGTATGCATCAATCATGTGTCAACTACTCATCAATATGTACCAACATCATCAACTATACACCTCATGTATGTGCCAACTCATCAACTACTTGTCTCAACCATGTACCCAACATGTACCTTAACCAAAAGCCATAATCAATTTCATCATCCAAATATGATTTGTAACTCTATAATAGACCTGGTGTATATGATCACATACCTACAAACCTTCCTTAAATTTCACAATAAGAGACTAGCATTTTCATCAAACTTTTCTCTAGTCTCACGTGACTAGTTTGGGATTAGTCAACAACCCTAACTTGAAATAATCATAACTATGTACCTGTAATGAATAAAGATCTGAAAATAGTACAAAATGTTCTTAAGTTTTTATATGCAATTCCTCCAGGTGTCACTACTTGGAACCTCTCAGAAAAGGAGTTATAGAAAAAATGGCATACCTTGTTGAATTATGGCTTATTCTAGAGAGTGACCTTGTAGAGCGTACCCCGCACGGAATATTTGTTGAATCGATATGAAAATGTTACACATAATACTACAGACTGTACTCTAACCAAAAAATTTGGTCTTACAGAATTTTTATCTGTTATGAATAAGTTATGACGTTTTTACCCAAAACACATGTTTTAGACTAGTTCCAGGACTAGCCACAAACCATATTTTCCATAGAGTGTAAATCCAAAAATATAACGACCAAAAAACTGAAATTTTTACCACAGATACTTGGATATGTTTCCTCAATGGCCTATCAATTTCATGGTTTGAATCATTTTATAAAAAAAATTATTGCGAAAATAGTGATATGACATGTAAATAGCATACCTTAGAAAGCATCATCAACGAAATTTATCCTCCCTTGAATTCTGGCCTTATTTTCTTCACCTTCCCTCTGAAATTCAGCTTAGATATCCTATGGTTACCTCAGTCACCTATAGATATTCAATATTCTCAAATTTGATATTAAATGAGAGAGCATTGCCTCTTATTTATACTCTCCAAGTAACTTCCTTAGAAGCTTCTTCTAGGTCACTTTGCCCACTTTCCTTATTTTAGGGTTAACCCACTTCTAATTTCTCCATTAAATTTATTATTTAAATAATTTATTTTGTATTCACTTTGAATTATAGTACACTCATTACTTCACTTTATCATTTACCTTCTAAAATCTCTTAAACCACTTTGACTACTTTGACCTTTTGGGGCTTCTAGATGACGTGTGAGGGTTCTCCAACTTCGTAAGGCCATAACTCTCAAACCGTGACGAATTATGTGATGTTCCACATACCACCAGAAATGGCATGACATGTACTATCCATATAGAATAGTATTACCTAAAAATATATCAAAACTCATACCATTATCCATCAAACAAACTTGGGTCCATTACCCAAACCTAGGTTCTCCAACTTTTCATAGCCATAACTCTCTAACCGTGAGGAGTTATGTGACGTTTCACATACCACTGGAAATGGAATGAAATGTAATATCCATATAGAATATTATTACCTTCAAATATATTAAAACTCATACCATTATACATGAAATAGACTTGGGTCCATTACCCAAACCTTTGTGCTACCAGAATTCGCTACCAAACTTTCTTCAAGGGTTCACATCAATGACAACCAACCTTAATCAACAATGGATTGAAAGTTAAAGAAGGAATTTTGGAGAAAGGGGAGAGAAGACCGATTTAGAAAGTGAATATTTTAATGGTAAGTTAAGGGGATCTTAGGTTAATGGTTGTTTCTAGGGGTGACAAACATTTTATAATATTTTAGCAAAGGTTATTTATGTCTCACATAGATGGGAAGTAGTAAGGGGACAAGTCTACAAACTCACAATGAGGTGTTTAAGGCTCATCTCTCCTTAGGTTTGTGATAAGGAAAGTGAAATGTTTTCTACAATGATAGTAGGGGTGTGGAGAAGGAAAAAGTGTTAAATATTAATGTAAAATGAAATTTCAATATAAGATATATTATGAACAAGATATGATGTATAGATAATATTTATAAGTTAAAAATTATTCATAAAGTATGGTATTGGAATTATTAATGATGTTATTGTTAGAGGGAATGAGGATGTTATTGTATCAATATGAGAACTTGCATTTTAAAGTAAATATTCAAATTGATAAAAAAAAAAATTAGTATTGGCAACAAGAGAGAAAGAGAGTACATTTTTTTGTTGGAGTACAATTGCAACCTCAAGGACATGTCGCTTTGTGGATTCTTAAGTATAGTCCATATAGATATTGAACTGAGAATTGAACCTCTATTAGTGGTGGTAAACTCTCATTTGTGTATTACTATACTACATCCCAATCGATGAGTTGAATAAGGCAAGAACCATCTTTGTCTCATGATTGTTATGTATGTAGGATTATTCACAACACAACTAAATACAATGCTAACACACACACACACACACACAATTTAGAAGAGAAGTATTAATGTGGAATGAAATATCTATGTAGAGATATGCCACATAGTGTGAAATTCCAATTGTTACATAAAAAGAACACATTGCCAGTGGAGATGTGTAATTGAGACTTCAATGTTGGAACTATATTTGTGATATTAGGTTTTTCTTTCTATATCCTCTACTCATGTATATCAATGTGTCCATTCTAATTACATATACTTTTTCTTTGTTCCTTGAGAGAAATTTGAGCATAAAGATCATATCATGGATTTTGGTATTAGTTAATTTTAATATATATGTTTAGAATAAAAAATTGTAAAATAACATTGAGGTGAAAATACATAACTTTAGTATGTGAGAGATTATGCAATCGAACAATTTTTTTGTTGTAATCTATCCATTCATGAAGCCTTCTATTATTGAAAATTGAGAAAATTATACAAAAATTGTGATTGGTTTGTTGCTTGGAAACCGAACCATCCACAAAAGAGAAGTTTATGTTGTCCTTGGCATTTTGAGAGCATAAAAAAAATAGATATTATTTTTTTCATACTAGACTATCTATAAAACTATTAGACTTATATCTATAATAAAATCTATGATCATCATGAAAGCTATTCAAAGACGGGGCTAAGGCCTCCCATCCTCCATGACTGTAAAAACACAAAAAGATATGGAAAATCATATAAAATCATAGAGGCGGACCAAAGGAAGCCTATGGAAGAGGATACATTGCTCAGGGGTGCTCCTAGCTTGTTCCAGAAATGTCGGCGTTCTAGCTGGCCTACTTGTCCAACTTCCTTTCCATGCTCTACAACTATTGTTACACTTAGTCAAGCTGAAGGAAAATCTCTTGGTGGGATTCATTTATATCCATAAGAAATTTTCCCATAAGGGTCTTGATAATCCAGTAAATATCAATAATCTTGGAGTATAAATTGGCATGGGCTCGATAAATTCCTTGGTCTGGGAGCCAAAATTCAATGTTTGCATCCACTGCCTCATTATCAATAAAGTTCCAGAGAACACAGACATCGGCTTCTGCCAGGTCCAACTCATCCTAGACCTCTGGCGGAGTATGAACCTCATAAATCTCAGTTGCTTGAGCAACAACAACCCATGTCTAAAGGTTCAACACACCACCCCTATGGTTGCAGGCACACTAGCATTGGCCACCATGTGACATTAAAACGTTGAGTTTACAAACAATAGTTGCATGACGAGAAAGGGGATTCCAGGGTGCCAAATCAAGTGCATAGGTAGGTCGAGTGGCGGATGACACAATGAGAGTGAAGTGGGACCAAAGACAGGCAAAGCTCAAAGCCCAATAGAAAGGGAGTTTATAATGCAGCATTAGGACGTAAAACATCCAAAGGAGAAGTGATGAGGGAATAATGGTGTCACATGAAACCATTAATATCACTAAATGCAAAGGGTGTTGGATATTCATGGCGTAGATTAGAGAAGTAATGTTGAGAACAGGTGAGGACAATCATATAGTGGGGGGGAATGAGTGAAGGATATGCATTTAGGTGAGGGGATGGGGTGATATATCAAGGTTCTTCATGGAGGGTCACGAGGCTACTAAGTGGGGTTGGCTAACGGGAGGCACTTTGTGTCATGGTGTACCTCCCTACCACTTGATCTGGTTGTTCTATAGTCTCTTGAGAGAGATCGGACTAGGCCAAAAATTTTCAATCCATCAAAATATGGGTGGTGGATAGGGGAACTCATTTACAAACCGATTGATGGAATTCCTAGAGATCTCTTGCATTAGCAATTCGACCGACCACTTTATTGGTTGTTATTTTGATGTGAGTTAGATGATGATTTCGAGATGGGATATTAAGTGTTGGATGTGCTTGAGAATATTTTCTAAGCACCAAATTTTGGATATTTTGGCTATGGGAGAGACGTTTTGGATTTTTCTAAGCATGCGAATTTAATGTGAGATTCCCCCTCCATAATAAGTTTGTGAAATATTTCCTTGAATGTTATAGAGAGACCTTGCTCTAGATCTTGGATTTTTGCAACATTATTAGTGTCTAGGACTATAAAATTTGAAAATAGCCATAGTATATTATCTTTCTCACCGTGTATGGCTCCTATGATGGAAGTGGAGCCTGGATTACCTTTTGAGGCACCATCAAAGTTCAGTTAGAGGTAACCAGGGGGGAGGGGTCTAGGAGTTAGGGATGGACATATGGGATTTGGGTAGGGAATTATTGGAGTTCCTTACAAGATTATTGATGCCCATATGTTATAGAAATATTCCCTTGCAGACAAGTGAACTTTCCCTTGGATTACATACCCCTCTATCAATACAGAAAATTACATTTGGACACTACCATTCCTATAAATTCATTTTATCCAATGAAAAAGAGAGAATGAGGAGAAGTATGATGTACCTCATTTACAATGTTTTTCCAAGATTCTCCAATCCACAAGCTCTGAATAGTACCTGTAATGGAAATTAAGAAACAAACAACTATATCCTACTCTAATGGATTAGATCAAATCAATCGATCTATGAATATTAAGACAAACATAGACAAGCACATGTAAACACATACTTGAAGAAAATAGGCCAAGTATATTAATGAGAACTTCAAAAGGAAACTTGCAATATTCAGATGATCTTGTAGAAGCCTCTCCAAGTCATCCTCATCCAACCCTTGCTCGAAAGATTCACAATAAAAATAACAATGCTTTGCTGATTTCTCCTCCTTTTCACCATGGAAATGCCTCCATTTATAGGCTTTGAGAGGCTCAACTACCTTGATTTTATTTGGAATTAGTTGAGGGTATAGCTCCAATATTTTTGATATCTTCCTTAGATGTATCCCTGGAGTCATATTCAAGCCAAACTAATCCAATCCATCCATAGTTGTCTTTAGAGGAAAGTGGGATTTCCTCCAAGATTACCTCAACCAACTCAGTGCTTCCTTAAAGTGGAAAATAGAGCGCTACAAAGCTCCCTCTGAGATGGACAAGGATCACTAGTGCTCCCTATGTATGAGTAGGGGAGCATTGATCTTCCAAAAATTCACCAAGATGAGTAATTCCCTAGTAAAAATACTTGTTTCGAATGTTGTATGACATGGATTCTTCTTCGAACATGTTTCATGGGTTGTAGCAAGTGTTTTCATCATGTCATTCAAGATGTGACACTTAGAAAAAGTGAATGAAATAGTTATGACACTTTCAAAAATAAAAGTGTGATACTTGTGACATTTATCACACTTGTGACAACGAAAGTGAGACACTTGCGACACTACCGAAGTGAGGAATTCTGATGTGTAATAGATTTCCCCCCATAGTGTGAAGCTAGAAGAGGAATGTTGATGTCCGAAACACTTTTTAGAATCTTTGAAGAAAGGGTATGGAGTTGGAAAACCTGGTAGAAGCTGCAGACAACCATAAAATAATTTTAATATGTGTTACATCCTCGAGGCATGCATACATATGCTTAGAATGCAAATGACTCAAAGAATGGCCGTCAATAAATACACTACGGATCCATGATGATATTGACTAAGGAGATGGCCACCAAATATACAATGTGGATCCATCCCTCTATGACTTAACTTGATCGTAGCCACAAAAGAATACATAGTGGAGCTACGTTGTGATAAGAACATATCCACTAACCAATACAAAGTACGATTTTGTCCATGTGAATAGATGATTTGATGTCCAACATGAAAGAAACCACTTGATTACCAGTCATTGAGGTATATCATTAACAAGTGCGAGAGAAATCACCATTGATGTCGATGACTCTCAAGGTACTTTAAAGTACAATCCAACGAATGTGAATAATGACTTGAAGTCAAACACTCGTGGAATCAATCGATTAGGGTCATTAATGCATACCCATTATCGAATGCAAGGAGGCCTCCCATTGACACATGCAGTTACCAAGGTACTAATTTGTTCCTATGTCTATTTCCCAGATAATTTGTTGAAATCGACAAGAAAAGACTCGTCGAAGGAGGGCATTGATGTATCCCTCATTAATCGACACGAAACTCATCACAGGAAAGTGATAAGATATAATAGATCAAAATGGATTGAAACGGGTATGGGAACTGGTAATATTGTAGATGGTTGACTTTTGAGGTGAAGACTTCCTTTCAACACTGAGGCACGACATAAGACTTGGCAGCATAGACTTAGAGTGAACCAAAACATAATGCAACAAGTGCTAGGGAATTCTTTGTATGGGCCAAAGGAGTAGAAAGACTCATAGGATTGGTTCAGTGTAGAGGCTAATGGATCATCCAAGTGTATGGTGAGGTGAAAACAAGTGTCGTGTTCAAGGGTGACCATAAGAGCTTCCTTAAAATATCTCAAGAAACTCGACCCACTTACTTCAATTTTTACCCCATCCAGATAAATAAGTACCTCTTCTTTGTTTAAAGAGATCAAGGAGGGTAACACATGCTCGATATAACTCACCTTAGATAAGTTACTCTTCCTTTATTTAACAAACTGAAAGAAGTAAGGGTTCATCCCCATATGGTCCCTTCAATTTGTAATTTTGTGAATCCAAAGAAAGAAAACTCAGTTGTTTTTCATGTTTAGGGAGTTTGAAAATAACTTAAATAAAACTCCAAGGTTGTCCTTTTTTGTAATTTTAGTCTCTGAAGTCCAAAAAAGTATAAAATAATACGATGGAGAAATCTTTTAGACGATATTGACTAGAGCATTCATTTTTTGTCATTAGTCTGTTGGGACCAAAAAAGGAGTAATCTACCACCCAACAAACGACTCTTCATATTTTAATGAGATCGAAGTACGACAAAATTTTCTTAATAGATTCATAAGGTCATCAAAAATTCTCTTCTTCGTATTTTCTTGTGTAATCAAGTCATTATGGGCAAAAAATGTCAGCAGTTTCTTAAAAATTGAAAATAATTTGGGAAAAAACTCAAAAAAAAATATTATTAATGTGAAAAAGGGGTCTAAATGACTCTATTTGGAAATAATAAAAATTCAATTGGGGAAAACACAAGTCTGTTTCACCTTTCATTTTACAATTTTCCCTTTCTTCTTGAGTTTTTCCTCTTTGGGAGTGATATTTTTGGCGTTGATTGCAGGAGCTACGGGTGACCATTCGTAGTTTTGTCAGGACCAGGTTGGAATTATGATCCTTTCATCCATTTGCATGTTTTTTTAATTTCAGTCTTTATTTCATGAGTTTGGGCTCTCTAGAAATCCCTAGAGCATCGAACATGATCAACGCTCCCTTAAGCAATTGAGGGGGGAGTTGTTAAAAATTTCAATGCCCTGGTAGGCATTCTAGGGGAGAGCTAGTGCTCTTTTTTTTCTTTCCAGGGAGCGTTGGGCGCAAAAATTGAATTTTTTTTAGTTTTTAAGTTGTGAAAAAACAATTTCTCTTTTTGAAACTTGGCTAATGTGATTTTTTGTGGATTTATGGGTTTGCATTGGCCATTATGATTGAATGGAAAGAACGAGAACATGAATTCGACAATATGTCCACCTTACAATACCCTCAAGCGAGTGCATCTCTACGAAACTACAGTTTGTTGAAGTACTTCAAGCTACAAAACATGAGAAAATAAGTCTTTTTGCTCAAGTATCTGATTGGGTTATGGGACAACGATGAGAAAGAGTTATGGATAGGATCTCATATGCTTGAGATCGACATTGAATATGTGTATTTCCTGACGGGGCTCTCGAAGGGGGGAGCACCCATAATTTTTCCTGGACACTGGTCTACTCCACTGCCAAGAGATGTATATTTTTCCCAGTATTGTGTGTCGAGATCAAGCTTATTAGGGGGGAGAATCATCATCAAAGACATGATGGACCTATCTCTATGATACATTCTATTTGCTATCACTAAACTGGCGGGAATCACCAGTGCCCATCTTTCTTCCAAATCTCATATATCAAATGATATTCAGTGCTTGGAGCCCAGGATTTTTAACTGGAGTGCAGGGTTCTTGAGAAACATCAAAGAGAAAATATCTAAGTGTAGAACATGCACACATAAGAAATTTGGATGTAGATATTTCTTGGTTTCATTCTTTCTAGAGCAAGTACCACAGATGTAGCCAAAGGTTTCATTGATAGCACGCCCCAAATCCAAGACCCAGATGGAGAGGTGGACGAGCCTCTCACTTTGGTTGGGGAATGAGCTCTCAGCCTTTCATTTTACCGTTGACTTCCTCGCATGGTGGAGAAGGAATTTTGTGGTTATAGAGGATTTCCATTATCTCGGAGTTGAATTTAGGGGCAACTCAGAATAAGTTCTCCCCAAAGAGGCGTAGTGGGACGCATCAAGTAAAAAAACGAAATATCATGACCTTGCAACAGTTTTTTTTTTTGTTTTATATGTATATATGTTTTTTTTTGTTGTACAATGAGGGATCTAAAACATTTTTTTTTATCATGAAGAAAGATGCCTATCACGTTCGACTAGGATTCCAACACTAGGACGTCGTGGTGATGTTCAGGCAGCAGCAGAGGTTGGTGTCGAAGTAGGAGGACTCTGTGAGGTGGACAGAAACCTTTGTGGATTGAACATGGGTGTTCCTTCCATGAGGATACAGGATGTGCCATTGCATATTCATAGGCACACAGTCAAGGTGCCGAAGGGCCTTAGTCATCTGCTACGATGAGTGGCCAGAGAGATTGTTTTCTATGTTGAGCACAATGTAGTGCAGGAAGACGAGTAGAGTCTCCTGACACAATAGTCTTTTATGATGATATCATGGGCGTAATGGCCCACATTTTTTCCCTGCTATGTACCTTTTGGATAATTTATTTTGACACAACTTTCCTACTTTATATAAAGACACACACACACACACACACACACACACACACACATATATATATATATATGAGTTTTTACATGGCTACTTATGTTTTCCAAATGATGTGGTGTTTTTATTTACATGTTTTATGTTCTTAATGCTTATCTATGTGTAATGTACCAATCCAACATATAATTTGTTAACGAGTTTGTAGTCATATTAAGTTCTCTCGATATATGTCTATATTTTAAAAATTCAAAAGATCTTTCAAGACAACAAACCCTTAGATGGAGACGTAGAAAAATTGGATTACAAAAAGTGTATTCACGATTAAGTTGACGGACCATGAGTTGAGAATAAAGGTTGATAATAAATTGAGATATGCCTAAAGAAGAAGCTTCGGTTAAAAGTATAATTATGACATGATATTCTACAACATTATTGGTTTCATATCTGAGGCAAATTCCTCCTAAATTCACTAACTTTCTAGAGTGGTAGATGACCCAAGCTGCAAAAGCGATATTCTAGGACTGTTGACTAGCGTCGTCCGCAAATCCAAAATAGATAGGAAAGGGTGATGATATCTGCGCATTCAAGAACAAAGAAAAGTATAAGCAACTTTAAATAATGGGACAAAACTCGCACACACAAAAACAAATACATACCACACCAAAAACATATAGTACAATATAGTACAAAGCACACATGCGAGATATTCTATGAAAAATACTTTTTAAGGTAAATCCCATTTTGGGGCTCACCGAGAGATAATCCATTGTAATCCACTAACTCGTAGGTGCCTCTCTGTAGCACATGGTTCACGATGTATGGCCCATGCCACATAGGTTCTAACTTACTTGCACCAATTTTGTCACAATCTTAGTCATAGACCAAGACCGGGTCTCCTACTGTGAAAGCATGAGGTTGAACAAGCTTATCGTATTGAGTCTTAATGTGTTTTTCATATGTCTCTTTGATGAGACCAGCATCATGACAGGTTTCATCCAACTTCGTTAGATATAAAAATAATTCTTCTTCAACATAAGTATGGGGTAGGAGTTTTATGGTTAATTTCAGGGATGGAATCTCGCATTCAATTGGAAACACTACTTCCAACCCATATACCAATTGGAAGGGTGTTAATCTAGTGGTGGTTTTAACAAAAGTCTGATAAGCCCAGAGTGTGGAGAAGAGCTCTAAATTCCAAGAGGTTTTGTTCATCCCCACCATGCGTTGAAGCATGGTATTCAGGACTTTGTTGATGGCTTCAACTTGTCCATTTTCCCAAGGATAGTAAGGGGATGAATTTTCATGACGAAAACCCAACTTGGTGTGCAATTCACCCATCATATGGTTTTGGAAATGGGATCCATGATCATTTACAATATCTTATGGGACTCTGAAGCGAGCGATGATGTGATTGAACATGAAAAATATTGCAGTTCGACCATCGTTAAGAAATGTAGGCATAGCCTCAGCCCATTTAGTGAAATAATCGACTGTGATTATAATATAACAGTGCCCCCCGGCTAAGGTAGGCTTACATTGCATGAAATCAATACCCCATTTTGCAAAGGGGCTGATGGAGATAATTGGATGGAACAGAGCTGGGTGGGTACGTGATTTTTTCTTAAATATCTGACAGGGTAGGAATTTTTTAACGGCCTCAATGCATTTTTTGAATATGGAAGGCCAAAAATAACCAACACGTATGATTTTTTGGGATGTAGCCATCCTAGAAAGATGACCGCCACAAGGTCCAAGGTAACAATCATTTAAAACTCGCTCAACCTCTTCATGGGTTAAGTAATGTAGTATACCAATATCGATACAAAGTGTCGCCAATGATAAGGTAGTACTTTGAATGGTGTCTAATGCGGTGTTGTTCGTCATATGAAATTCCTGGTTGAAAGCATTGGGTCTGGAGATATAGAAGAATGTCTCCATACCACGGATCAGACGTACTAATGAGGAACAATGACTCATCAGGAAGGGAATCACTAGGCTTAGTATTATCATTAGTATGGGGAAGATCGCAAATCAATTCTACAAAAACCAACGATTTCTTAGCTTTGGATTTGGAAAACTCGAGATCAAATTCTTGGAGAATGACGATCCATTTGGAATATTTTCCCCCAATTACTTGATGAGTCAAGATGTGATACATGGGGTTCGAGTCAGCAATGACCATGGTAGTGCAAAGAAAAATATAGTGGTGAAACCTTTGAATATAAATGACTGCCACCAAAGCCAAATTTTCAGCACGTGAATAATGGAGTTCAAGACATGAAAGGATCTTACATAAATATTAGATCACATGTTCGGTGTTGTCGTCATCATCTTGGACTAACACCATGGAAATAGTGGAAGAAGAGGTGGCCAAATAAAGGATGTAATCTTTCTCATAGTTGGGGGATGTAGAAACGGTGTATTTGTTAAAGCATGATTGAGATCATCAAATGAGCATTGAACAGTTTTATCCTATATAAAAGGGGTATCTTTCTACAACAATCTCATGAATCCTTTAGTAATATCAACATAATTGCATATAAAACGATGAAGAAATTTTTCCTTCCCTTGCAAACTTTGAAGTTGGGTAAGATTTTGGGGAGGAGGTAAAGCGAGAATAGCTTTGACTTTTAAGGGATCCACCCTAATCCAATATTTGGACACTACGAAGCCGAGAAGTCTCCCTGATTCAACAACAAATTTGCATTTATGGGGGTTCAAACGTATGTTGTAATACCTAAATTTAAGAAATATTTCCCTTATATGACCAATATGATATTGTTAACGAGCTGAGTGAGCTGGAAAGTCATCGAGATAGGGTTCAACAATATTTTTGATGTCATGGAAAGCATACAACATGGCCTATTGAAACATGGCTCTAGCGTTTTAAGGCCAAAAGGTAATTTTCGATAGGTGAAATTCCCCCACAGAAAGATGAAGGCTATTTTGTGTTGATCAGCAAGTAAAATAGTGATCTAGTTATAGCCAGAGAAGTCGTCCATAAAGGATAAAATGACGCTTTTGGTGCAATTATCAATAATTTGGTCAATAAAGGGTGTAGGGTAATTTTCCTTTAGACAAGCCTTATTTAGATCCCTATAGTTGACAGAAACATGAATTGTCCCTTGTTTCTTGGCGATCACAACGATGTTCGAAACCCATTTGGTTAGAGGTACAGGATAAATAAAACTAGATTTTAGTAACTTTTCTACTTCTTCCTTGATTGTTGTAGTTTTATTGGGATGAACTGGTCGAAGCTTCTATATCACAGGTTTAACTCCAGGGTAAGTTTTGATTTCATGCACAACGATTGAAGGATCGATCCCTGGAATTTATTCATAGCTCTAGGCGAAGATGTCGCAGAATTCGTAAAACAAGGAAGTGTAAGTTTCAATCTCTTCATTTGAACAGTTCGCACCCAACTGTATGTTTTCCACAATACCTTATTTTGTGGATATGTAAACATTGATTGTTTGAGATATGTCTTCCAAATTTCCCTCAGAGATTGTATCCTGAGTGAGTATCATAGATTTGGGAGTGTTGACGATATCGATGGGAAAGATAGATGAAATATATTTCTCAATCTCATCCAAACTGGGAAGAAAGGATGAACGATGGTGGTTGTCATCCCATGGTGCCTCCTCTATACTAAGCATTTCCATAATGGATTCATCGGATGGAAAAATCCGTAGGATGTATTCAAAAGTGGAGGATAGGGAATGTAACCAAGATGGTAGCGAATACAAATTAGACGCCAGCATATGTTGGTCACCAAGTGAAGGAGAGGAAGATTGAATAGTGTCATACTCGGCCTCTACAGGACTAAGGGGAATAGTGTCACCTAGTGAATCGAGTTCTAAGGGACTAGGTACGATCCATGGATGAGATGATTCGAGGGACTAATGTACCATAGTCGAAATCATATTTACCATTGTGATATGTTGCGTGGTTGGAGGAAGAGGTGTGGGGAAAGTTCCCATGAGTGAAGAATCTTTCAATAGACCTACCCCTAAAATTTCATAAGTAATCTTTGAATTCCCCAAGAATGGAATATTGTTTGATGTTTGAGTGCGAGCATCAGGGGTGTAGTAATCTAACTGATCAATGGTCACTATTTTTCCTTGAAGAGGAAATTGGACACATCAAAAGCCTCATGAAGCGACAACAATCATAGCATAAAACCAACTTATTCCCAGCAATAAGTTATAACTGAGAGGAGCATCGACTACTTCTACATTGATGGAAACAATTTTTCCCCCTAGTTGAACGACTAAGGATTGTAACAATCCATGAGGTCGGAAACCTCTTCCATCAAATGCTTTTAACATAGTGGGAGATTGATTAAGACCAGGTGATTTAAGGCCTTTCCAATAGGCTACGGACACGACACATGTTGATGCTCCCTCATCCAAGATCGTGCGATGTATATGTTGATTATGGACAACAACATCAATTTGGAATGCAAGTTGGTGAGAGAGTCGTGGTTTAAAATTATCTAGATTAAACGTGATATTATTTGATGACTCAAGTTCTATAGCCCTGATGTCAGCCAAGAGAGTCCTACATTGGCTAGGGCAGTGCTGTATAACTTCGAGAGCTGACATCGCACAAGGTGCATGGGATAAATCTTCAACAATGTTTTAGTTTTGGGCAGCACACGAGTTAGGATTAAAAGTCGACTTTCTTATTGTACTCTTGGGTGGAGTGAAGATAGAGTCAAAATTTGGTTTCTCAATCTGGAGAGGTCCACATGGAGGGGTAATTGAAGTGCAAGGTGGGTCAAGAAAATTTCCATTAGTTACGCTTTCCTTACTGGATTTACCTGGTGGTATGTCATATGTCATAGTGTGAGTGTTCAAATACACACCATTCAACATATAAATGTGTGCACTCGATAAATCATCCTCGTTAGGAGGATGACCTGGATTGCCTCCTTGCGGAGGTGCAGGATTTTATGCAACTAGTGACTATTGTTGTGGAAAAGGATGCATCAAGACAACAGGTTGAGAATTTCCTTTAAATAATTTAGCAACTTCTTCCCGATGGGGACAATCTCATGTGTAATGATATTCAACACATATGAGACATGGAAATTTTATCTTGCGTTGTGGTTTCTTTTCAACAACAGGTGGTTGTTCTTTTGTTTTTGTATTTTCAGTTTGATTATTATTTTTCTTGGGTTTATTCTTATTTTTATTTTTCCCCCTTGATTGTGGTGGTGAAGTATATAGAACTGTGTTCACTTCGGATACTTTAGTAGGGGTGGAATTCGATGAGAGTGGAGTCTACACTACATTCAAGGAAGATATTGAATGATTAGTTATTCCAGTCAATTGTGAGATAGGTTGGGTTTTTACGGAACATATAACACCATCTGAATGAGTGGCCAAGGATGGTTTCGATGGATCAATTGATGTGCAGGGAACGTTTGAGGTTAATTCATGCAAAGTACCATACTGGGAATACACCAAATCCAAATACTAGGCACGAGCAATGGCTTCCTCTTCGGTGACTACACCACCCATGGCTACATCGCTAGCAATAGGAGGTAATATAGATTTGGTGAACCATTCAACCAACAACTGATTGGGAATGGTGGCTTTGATCAACCATCGTCGTTGTCTCCATTCATGAATATGATCAAAAATATGTATGGAGTTAGTCTGATGAAGGGAGGTCAATATTTCCATGTCGGTTTTGTATCTAATGGGAAATTGGAAATGGGCGAGGAAATCCATGGCAAGTGAATTGAAATCTTGAAAAGTTTTGTGTTGTAACTCAATGTACCATTTTTCCATTGAACCTGTAAGAGTACGCTAGAAAAGAAGTAAACGAATAGATTCATCCATTAGTGAGTTTGATGAACAACACAGATGAAATGTCATGACGTGGTTGTTAGGGTATTCTCTAGGTTTACCATCAAATTTTGGAATATCGGAAGGTATTTTGGATGGAATGATTGGCCAAAAAGGGGAGTGTAATATGGGATTGTTTGTTAGTCTCGACATATATGGTAGATCTAAAGTGGCTAATAAAGGTAACTATCGATTATCTTGAGGATGATACTGGTGCGGCATAGGAACACTAGTAGAACCATAAACTGGTTGTGTTGGAGAGTTGTATCCAATAGGTCCTCCCATATGTTGTTGTTGTGGATTTTGACCAGCAAAAGTGGGATTCATTTGTTGAGAAATTTGCATAAAAGGGGAAGGAAAACCCATTTGGCCCTAGGGAGAATAACCATTGTATTCCAAGAGAGGATAACTAGCTTGATATTAAGGCATGTTGTTAATGTTTATGCCATTATTATAGTTCTTTTCATTTCATAAGATAAGAGCATAATAAGAACAAGATCATTGAGAAATACACATCCACAAGAGACACAACATTTATCCTGGGAAACCCTCTAGGGGAAGAAAACCCAGCAAAAAATTCCTTATCATAAATAGCTTATACAATGTTCAAGAGATAACTCAACCAATACAGAAAAGTCCTCCTCAAGAGATGCGCCACCCTTCTTCGCCTCTCTCCAACTTGTAAATGCAACTTGCCTCATAAGAGAATGAGCAAGTGAGTTGTGTGTTTGAAGTGAGGTGCTAGCCTCTTATTTCTATCAACCTGGCACGTGTGAAAGGTCACCATMTGGTAGGGACGACCTCTCACTCTGGGTGGGTAAACCCACCTTTAATTAATTCTAGGTCTTCCATTATAATTGTTGGGGCCGACTTCTTATTATGCACTTTGTAATTGTCCGATGACCAATCCGCAAAAGGGGATTTGGTCCTTATACAATTATCGACATGATTAATCCTCAATGGGGATTAATCCAATAACAATAATAATAATAATGACATGATTAATCCACAATGGGGATTTAATCCAATATTAATAATGATATGATTAATCCACAATGGGGATTTAATCCAATAACAAAATAATAATAAGAATGCTCTTTGTAGTTACATTATTTCAACACTCCCCCTTAACAAGAAGGGTATTCTTCATCAGCATCAGGCGAGAGAGGTATGCATCATCAGTGGCATCTGGAGGACAATATCGTCAATATCATCTTGAACCATTGTCTAGCACATTTACAAGTCATCGAAAGTTTTCTTCATCAACAGCATCATCATTCTTGAAAGAATGTTATCATCATCTGCATCAAATATATATCAGTAAAAATGATACCTCATCACAGCACTAGGTTGGCACATCACATTACTACACTAGCTCAATGTCACAGCGGTTAAGCTGGTAGCTCAATGTCAGTCACATCTTGCTTTACATCTAACAACAAGGTCAGAAGCAAGTAATATCATCATATCGTTTTACATATAACAACTAGGTCAGAAGCGAGGAATCACAGCATCATGATTTACGTCTAACAACTAGGTTAGAAGCATGACTTGACTTGCTTTACGTCTAACAAGGAGGTCAGAATCAAGGAACACATCAACATCTCTCTTTACGTCTAACAACGAGGTCAGAAGAGAGGAATCATCTTTCTTTACGTCTAACAGTGAGGTCAGAAGCATGACTCATCTTGCTTTACGTCTAACAGCGAGGTCAGAAGCAAGGATCACACAGCGTCATGCTTTACGTCTAATAGCGAGGTCAGAAGCATGACTCATCTTGCTTTACGTCTAACAGCGAGGTCAGAAGCAAGGATCACACGGCGTCATGCTTTACGTCTAACAGCAAGGTCAGAATCATGACTCATCTTGCTTTACGTCTAACAGCGAGGTCAGAAGCAAGGATCACATCTACTCCCCCTTTCAGGGAAGGTCCTTTCGGACAATACCAAGCTTATCTCGAAAGTGTTCAAACTTTACACAAGATAGAGGCTTAGTAATCACATCAGCAACCTATTCATCCATGCTAATGTACTAGAGCTTCAAGGCTCCTCTCTGTACCATGTTGCGGATGAAATGATGGCGGATCTCTATGTGCTTCGACCTGCCATGGAACACAGGATTCTCTATCATTTTAATACAACTTTGATTGCCACATAGGATCGCAGTTGCTCTCATCTCCAAATCAAATAGGCATGTCAGCAACTTTTGAATCCATATAGCTTCGCAGCTAGCAAAACATGCGGCAATGTACTCTGCTTCCGCTGTGCTGAGAGAAATACTATATTGCTTCCTACTCTGCCACGAGATCATAGCTGATACCAAACTGAAACAGCATCCGGAAGTGATTTTTCTGTCAGCAATGCTTCCTACCCAATCTGCATCAGTATATCCACTCAGTGTGAAGTCATGATCTCCATCATAGTTGAGACCATAATCCACTGTACCTTTGAGGTACCTCATCACATGTTTTGCAGCCACTAGATGAACACGTCTGGGCTCCACCAGAAACTGACTCAAGGTGTTCACTGCAAAATAGATGTCTAGTCTAGTGTTCATCAGGTACATTAGCGATTTAATAATCTGTCTGTACAGAGTGGAATCTATCAAATCTAACGAAGTATCGACCAATAGCTTCATCTTTTCTTCCATGGGTGTATTCATGGACTTGCATTTGAGCATGTCGAATCTCTTCAAGATTTCGACCATGTACTTCCCTTGGTTAAGGAAGATTCTTTTCAGACTCTGCCATACCTCAAGACCTAAGAAGTAATGCATTAGGCCAAGGTCTTTCATTTCAAATTTAGCAACAAGTCTCTGTTTACATTCAGTGATGATATTTTCTTCTCCAGTTAAGAATAAGTCATCCACATGCAGTAATAGTATTACTGGTTCATTATACATGATCTTGAAGTAGATATTTGAATCTTCTTTACTCTTGGTAAAGCCTAATCTCGTCAAGAAACTGTCTATACGGCCATACCAAGCTCTGGGAGCTTGCTTCAATCCGTATAAGGCTTTCTTCAATCGGCAAACGTGAGACTTGTTGTCTTCAACCTCAAATCCTTGGGGTTTCTCTATATACACTTCCTCTTTGATAACACCATTCAGGAAAGTTGTCTTCACATCCATCTGCTGCAGCTTCCACTTCATCTTGGCAGCAAGAGCTATAATGGTTTTGATCGAAGTGTATCTGGCCACAAGAGAGAATGTCTCTTCACAGTTGATACTTTCCTTCTGGGAAAAGACACGAGCGACAAATATTGCTTTATATTTCTCAATACTTCCATCAACAGCATGTTTTATCTTGAAGAGCCATTTTGATGATACCACATCCTTACTTTTTGGTCTGGGAACAATTTCCCATACATCATTCTTTATTATGGATTGGTATTCCTCTGTCATGGCATATGCCCATTCCTTCTTCGGGATGGCCTCTTAAAAACATGTGGGTTCTTCATCAAGTAGATTGCACATCAAATCCGTGTAACTGGAGAATGGCTTTAGTCTCTTCACCTGTCTTGTGGTTCCTTCTGGAACACCATACTTCTCTCCATCTTGAATAAGCTCTCTTGCCCAAGCAGGCTTTCTTTTATGGGAGAAGGTCATTTGAGGAGGTTCTTGAACTTTTGTGATATCATGATCTTCAGGAGTCTCCTCATCAGGGGAAGCTATGACTTCCCTTATAGGTTATGTAGCTCTGGGAACTTCCTTCACGGATTCTGTCATACTAGGATTTACAAGTTCCTCTTCACATACCTCTTCAAGCTGGAATCTTCTTGATTTCTTAAGTGCAACTTCTTCATCAAAGGTCATGTCCCTGCTGATTTCAATATGGCGGTGACCAGGTATGTAGATTCTGAAGGCCTTGGATACCTCATAGTATCCCACAAATATTCCCTTCTTTCCTGAAGGGTGCAGCTTGTTTCTCTTTTCTTTAGGTATATGAATAAGCAATGGATAGCCAAATGTTTTTGATATGGCTTACCTTTGGCTTCTTTCCGGTGAACATCTCTTCTGGTGTCTTGAGCTCAAGTGCACTATGGGGCAATCGGTTCTGCACATAAATAGCTACCATTGCTGCTTCTTCCCATAAGCACATAGGAAGATCTTGATCTTCACAGCTTCCAACATGGTTATGTTCTTCCATTCAGCTACACCGTTTTTTTGGAGATCTTGATCCCAACATCTTTGCAGATATTCACGAATTCTTTTGAGGTATAATGTCATGACAAATAGATGTATATTAGCATAATCACACCTGGGTTGCATCATTCCTCTGAATGTGTTGGATCTTGAGATCCTTCTGGATCTATAGCAAAATATCCCTTCACCTACAAATACTCTTTAGGGTTTAACCATTAAACATATGTGAGTACATACCTCGGATAGCATTTGCAGGTAGTGGCTCCATCTAGTAGCAGCGGTAATCATTACGAAAAACTTCAAGGGTGATTGCAATTGGTTCTACGGCTGCAACTGCAACAGGTAATGCAACTGCAACTGGTTCTAAGACTGCAACTGCAATTGCAACTTAGGGTTTTATGAGAAAACCCTAATTTTTCAAACTTCGAATTTTGAAATTCGGATCCAGGGGATAGATGCGTTGGGCTGAGGTGAGTTAGCTGGTGCAGTCGAAATTTCAAAAATCCAACTCTTACCCCCTCAAATCTGATCTGTGGATTTTTGGACTGGTGCTTCTGGTTTTCTGGTACTTTTGGTACTCTGGTACTTCTGGTACTTTGGTTTTCTGGTTTTTTGGTACTTTTGTGAAACTAGGGTTTCACTTTCCGGGAGATCTAGCCACTGAAAAGGTGCGCTCTAGGTGCCAAATTGATCCTTGGGGGAGGGCACAACTTTCTAGGATGATAGGGAGTGAAAATACTCACTTTTTCAAAACCCTAATTTTGGGGTACGGTAACAGTGACGTTTTTCCTCTTGCAAATTGTGCTTCCTTCAGGTTGGCTCTAATACCATGTTATTGTTTATGCCATTATTATAGTTCTTTTCATTTCATAAGATAAGAGCATAATAAGAACAAGATCACTGAGAAATACACATCCACAAGAGACATAGCATTTATCCTGGGAAACCCTCTAGGGGAAGAAAACCCAACAAAAACTTCCTTATCATAAATAGCTTATACAATGTTTAAGAGATAACTCAACCAATATAGAAAATTCCTCCTCAAGAGATGCGCCACCCTTCTTCTCCTCTCTCCAACTTGTAAATGCAATTTGCCTCATAAGAGAATGAGCAAGTGAGTTGTGTGTTTGAAGTGAGGTGCTAGACTCTTATTTATATCAACCTGGCATGTGTGAAAGGTCACCATCTGGCAGGGCCGACCTCTCACTCCGGGTGGGTAAACCCACCTTTAATTAATTTCGGGTCTTCCATTATAACTATTGGGGCTGACTTCTTATTATGCACTTTGTAATTGTCCGATGACCAATCCGCAAAAGGGGATTTGGTCCTTATACAATTACCGACATGATTAATCCTCAATGGGGATTAATCCAATAACAATAATAATAATAATGACATGATTAATCCACAATGGGGATTTAATCCAATATTAATAATGATATGATTAATCCACAATGGGGATTTAATCCAATAACAAAATAATAATAAGAATGCTCTTCGTAGTTACATTATTTCAACACGTGTAACTAGGTTTACCCTTAAGAGGGTAACCAGGTTGACCCTAAGGAGGGTAAGTGATCTAACCCTGTGGAGGAAAGGATGATTGACCTTGAGGACCCCAAGTGGGATTTGGGACACCTGGGAAGGGTTGTCCAAAATATAGTCCAGAAGGATTGGGATTTAGGGTTCCTCCCTGAAGGTTGGGATTAGAAGATCCTCCCTAATATGGTTTATTAAAAGGTCTTCCCTGGGGTGGTCCCCAGGATTGTTGCAGGTTTCAGGAAAAAATAATTTTGAAAACATCCCCCTGCCATTGGTTGGTTAATAACTGGGATTTGTCCACTAAATGAAGGTTTCCCCCCAATCGAGATTTTTCCATTGAACAAGGGTTTCCCCCCATTTGAGATTTGTCCACTAATGGAGAATTTCACCATAATAGGGACTTGTCCTATAGTCGAGTTTTTTTGTATGGCAGGTTTTTTCATTCTTTGATGGGAAGGTGTCCCAACGAGGTTTTTTGGTGCGTATAAGGTTGTTGCTTGAAGAGGGATGGTAGGTGTGACTGTCAATATACTTTGCAAATGACTAGGTACTATAAACCTTGTTTCACTCGTAATTTTTCCTGAGGTGGTAGTAGTGTTGATTGTTTGTTCAGAAGGATGGTCAGTGGACTGACTTGATGGTCATGCATCTTCACCGGTGGTGACATATGTATGTGGTGGGTTAAAGAGTGGTCGGATAAAATTAATGTTTTCATAAAGATCCCAACTCGTTGGAGTTATCCATATAGGATGAACAAGATTTTGTTGTGGATCTACCATTTCAGTAGACCGGACATGGGTAGTATATTCTTCATTGAAATTTGGTTGTTTAGGTTCCATTTCAGGTTCTTCGTATGGACTTGACGGTAGCCTAGGGTAATCTTCAACCACGATGTTTCTATAGGAGTCTACTCAGAGAAGGAGTGGATATTGAGGGTTTTTCAAGGATGGATTTGCAAGAGGGGTAGGACCTTCCTAAATGAATACTATATCTCCCTCAGGATTTTCGATCAAAGAAGTAGCATCACTCCCAAGGTCTGAATAGTTCTTATCTTCTTCACGGTAAGTGTCGTCAGGTGAGTTAGGAGGTATGGTTTGGTAGCCTTCTGGAGGAAACCCTTGCATCCTACATGATATACAAATACCTTTACTAGCCACAGTACCAATTTTAAGGACAAATAGGGTGAACAAGCAACATTCGCTAAAAAATCTAGAAAACCAACAAGAAAAACAATAACTTGTCTCAATGAACACACTAGTTGGTGATGGAATCCAACATCATTTGAACAAAGTAAGAAGGGGATAGGATTGAGCAGGTGGAACAATTACGTTGGCGGTCTTATTAATAGAATTACATCTTGGTGCAAATTCCCTCACGATTTTACCCATGGGTTACCCTCCAAGGAGCCCAAGTGAGTTTGACCAACATCTAATCCAGGTAAAATGAAGAATTCCCTTCACCGTCACCTCGTTTAAGGACCCTAAATATTATGGCCACTAAGGACACCAACTCATAGTCAGCCTCTAGGTGGGTACAGTCAACAGTTGGGTCTGAATGTATGGGTAGGATATCAAGTCCAAAATTCTTCAAGAGAACTGAGGACAAGTGGACCGGTAAAATTCAGAGGACCCCAAATGGATTCATAATTCACTAAGCTCCGAGACCAAATGAAAATAGTTGATTCTCAAGAAGAACCCCCAATATACGATCATTCCACTAATATTGGTTAATCCTCAGAGGGATAATATTCATTTCTCTCCCACACACGACCTCATGTTTAACCCCTGCGTGAGAGGGAGATCCCAACTATGCGTATACAAAGGTTGTATTTTCTCTCTCTATCACAAGATTCTGAGTTTGTCTTGAATGCTTTAGAGAGTTATTATCACAGCCTATTACAAATCTCTAGTCCTAGTCTATTATTGGTGTAAAGATCTTAAAATCAAAAGTTTCGATTTCAATTTTAATTAGCGCTTATTTTTGTGGTTGTTTGTTACGCAAGGGTGAAAGATAGTGAAATTGATGATGTTTGAGACTCGACTCCACAAGAAGGTAAAAATAATGATATGCAAATTTTATTTTCAATGAACTTCTAGTTACGGGAAGGAGAATATTTTCCTTTCTTTTCGTCACTAACAAACACTCAAAAGAAATGAAAAAGTGTACGCTATTTTTCTCCCAAACAAGAATTCACACAGTTGTCAAATTATCACAAAGAAATTTTTTCAATATCCAAAACCAATGCACATAAATCCTTCTTTGTTTTATTTTAGATGCAAATTATGATGTTCATTTAATGCTTTGTTCTTTCACTATAATGAACATTGGACAAATCCTCCTCATCCACCCCTTGCTCGAAAGATTCACAATCAAAATAACAATGATTTGTTGATTTCTCCTCCTTTTCACCATGGAAATGCCTCCATTTATAGGCTTTGAGGGCTTAACTACCTTGAGTATATTTGGAATTAGTTGAGGATATAGCTCCAATAGTTGTGGTATCTTCCTTAGATGCATCCCTGGAGTCATATTCGAGCCAAACTAACCCAATCCATCGAAAATTGTCTTTAGAGGAAAGTGGGATTTCCTCCAAGATTCCCTCAACCAACTCAACTCTCCCTTAAAGTGGAAAATAGAGCACTGCAATGATCCCTCTGAGAGGGACAAGGAGCGCTAGTGATCCCTTTGTATGAGAAGGGGAGAGTTGATCTCCCAAAAAGTCACCAAAATGATTAATTCCCTAGTAAAAATACTTATTCCAACTATCAGATGATGGGGATTCTTCTTCTAACATGTTTCAGGGCTTGAAGCAAGTTTTTTCATGGTGTTGTTCGAGATGTGATACTTAGGAAAAGAGAATGTGACACTTACAAAAATAAAAGTGTGATACTTGCGACACTTACGACACTTGCGACAATGAAAGTGTGACATCGTCAAAGTGAGGAATTTTGATGTGTAACACCAGATCCTTGAGAATGTGAGTTTCCTATGTGTTGTTAGGCCAATATTTTTCTTCCCATGGCATCAAAAGAGTGGTTTCTTTGAAGTGGAGTTTGATGGTTCTCCATATGGTTTTGATCATAGCTTGATGGTTGTTGAAGATGCACCTATTTCGTTCCTTCCAAATTTCCCAGAGCAAGAATCATGGGAGGATTATTTAGGCTCAGTCGATGATTAGGTTCGAGAAGTAATTTTCCATCCAACCAATGATAGTATCACCCACACTATCTTTGTTGTGATCTTAGGTGCAGAAGGTTATAGCTCTGAGGTCTAAGATAGAAGCAAATATTTGGCAGCTATTGAGAAGGTGCTCGATGTGTTCCCCTTCTTGTTGACAGAGGTGACAGATCTCGGGACCTACAAATCCCCTCTTGGTGAGGTTGTCCCAAGTGGGGATATTCCGTCAAGAAAGAATCCTAAGGAATAATGATTATTTTTGCTAGAGATTTAGTCCCCATATTTTGTTCCAAATGTTTTGTTGTTTTTGATTGGTTCCATTGGAGGCAAGCATGTAAGACTCTTTAAGAGTGAAAGCTCCTAATGGTTGGTATCCCCATATCAGAGTGTCTTCTCCATTTTTATTTTTATTTCCATTTGTTGAGTTCTTTCCAAAAGTTGCCAATTAAGGTCGGGAGGTAGGGGGTTCCATTGCTCTTTAGGGAGCCATGATGTCCATTGGTCATCTACCTACTTGGGGAACTAGTAATGGTCAACAATGATTCTTCCTTGGTTAAGAATATTGATATGGAGTTGTTGTAATTTTGTTTTTCTACTAAAAGGTGGAATCTACAACCATACGCCATCCCAAAATAGAGCTTGTTTTCCCTGCCTTATTTCCTAGAAGTTGTGCTTTGTGATGAGTTACTTGTTGTCCCATGCTAAGTTCCATATTGTTGATCATGGGTGTTGACTATCAAGGCGGATGAGTTTTTTATGGTTTATAGTTGGAAAATAATTTTTGTGCCGTGATTTTCTCCATAAAGCTTCTTTGTTTTTCAGCCAACGCCACTATGTCTTGGCTCCTAGGGCATTGATGAGAATTTCAAGGTATCTAACACGAAGCCTTCCAGATTTATTGAGAAGGAAGAGCTTATCCCAGGCTAAAAGTACCCATTTGAGTTCTTTTGAAGCTCCACCCCATAGGAATGACCATTAGATATTTCAAATAGCTTTGAGGATCTATTTGGGGATTTCTAGTGATGAAAAAAGATAAAGCGACATTGCTTGAAGAAACAATTTTAGAATGATCAATCTGTTGGGGGAATTGAAGCATCTTAAAGTCTAGTAGGTTAAATTGCAGTCCATTATTGTGAGTAGGTCTTTCCAAGAGGAGTTGTGCATGGCTTTGTCCACCAGTGGGGCTCTAAGATATTTGGATGGAAGGGGGCTCTTTTGGAATCCAAGAATTCCAGAGATGTATTTTTTCACATCCCAAGGAGTATCAAAGAAAAAAAAAATATTTATCTTGATTAATAGAAGTACCTGAGGCCTCCATAAAGTTTGAGAGGACTTGGTTGATAGCTCTGGCTTCCCAGACTGAGGGTGTTTCCATGAGAATTATGTCATCGAAAATTTGATAGTGGAATATGGGAAGGTCATCACCTTGTGATCATATCCCTTTATCTTGTTGTCTTCAATAGATGCATTTAGAGTGTTCCCAAGCCCTTCAACCATGAGGATGAAGAGGAAAGGGGAGAGAGTGTCACCTTGACGAATGCCTCTGGAAGGTGAGAAGGTGGCAGAGGGTAATTTGTTGATGAGGATGGAAAATAAATAATAGGATGTTAGGGAGAGGATCCATTTAACCCATTTAGGAGAGAAGCCAAAGGATAGGAGAACATGTTGAATGTACTGTCATATAAGTTTGTCAAAGGCTTTGGACATGTTGATCTTGATGAGAATGCCAGGGGATTTGGTAACTTTGACTGAGTGGATGAATTCATGAGAAAGGATGATGCCATCGAGGATTTGGCATCCCTCTACGTAATCACTTTGGTCATTGGAGATAAGGGAGGGAAGGAGCAATTTTAAGTGGTTGGCTATGGCCTTAATTATGATTTTCTAGACCATGTTACAAAGGGCAATGGGGTGGAATTTTTGGGGGTCATCATATTGTTCCTCTTTGTGTATGAAGGTAAGGAAAGCGACATTCAAGGTGGGGAATACATTGGAAAATTTGTGGGAGTCCTTCACAAGGTCCCAGACATCCAACTTGATGATGTGCCAACAAGTCTGGAAGAAGTCAGTTGTGAAACTGTTCGGGCTAGGGGCTTTGTATTTAGGCATATCCATTTCAACTCTTTCTATTTTTTCAAGGGGGAATGGTATGAGGCGGAAGTCATTTTTCTTTGGGGAGATAAGGTGGGGAATGTGTTGGGTGATTTTACAGATGGTTGGTCCCGGATAGGTTCGGTAAGAAGGTTCTTGTAGAAGATGATTAGCTCCTTCTAAATATCTGCATGTTTTGTGAGATTGTTTTTGTGACTATCCTTAATGGATGATATTTTTTTTGGTTCCTTATTTGAATCACTAAGAGGTGGAATAACTTGGTGTTTTTTCCCCCTTCTTTTAGCCATTTGACTCTGTATTTTTGTTTCCAGAGGACTTCCTCCTGCCTATTGTGGGTTGCTATATTTTCTTGTATATGATCTTATGCCCACACTAGTTGTTTTGTTCAGCCTTCCTGGATTATATATTCTTGGATGTGTTAGATTTGTTCTTCCAACTCCTATTTTTCTTTGAAAATATTACCAAACACTTCTTTGTTCCATTTCTTTATGCAACTTTTAAAATATTTGATTTTTCGTTGAAACATAAACATAGGAGAAGGAGAAGATGGAGATGATTCCTCCGACCAGTTTTTGACCTTGTCCATGAAGTTAGGGTGTTCGAACCAAAAACGCTCAAACCAAAAGGGTTGTTTGAGTGGGATTTCCATGATGTCTATCTCAATCTCAATGGGCCAATGCTCTGAACCATGGTATGGCATAATTTTGGTTGAGAGAGGAATACCTAATAACATGAGCAGTGTTGAGGCTAGGAAGTAGTCTAATCTAGAGGCGATTTGTGCTTTTCCACTTCTCTTGTTATTCCAAATATGCAGGTCGTTGGTGGTTTCGAGGTCCATCCAATCCATTTGTTGAATAGTAGAGAGGAATTGGTGGGAGTCCTGATCGATTATGTGGATTCCACCTTTATTTTTTTCCGGTGAAGTAATGATATTAAAGTCCCCACGAATGAGATAGTAAGCATATCCAATAAGGTGACTAAGGCCCAGGGAAGACAAAAATTTGATCTTGCCAAGGATTAGGTTGGGGCCATATACATTGGTGAGGAAGACAAATTCAGAGAAGCCTATAAGGTTGAAGTGAGAATTCAAGGAGGAGTGTGAAGAGAATAAATTTGGAGAGGGAAACAAGTTGAGGATTCCAAGTGATACTAAGGCCACCAGTGGCATCCAAAGAATCAATTGCTATCGCATGAGATCCTTGCCAGATTCGGGAAGTGAGATTTGAGAAGTGGCCACTGGAACATTTGGTTTCTTGGAGCATGATGATAGTCGGTTGTTCATGAGCTAAGATGTTCTTGATCATCCTGTGTTTGTTTTTTTCATTCATACCTCTTATGTTCCAGGAGACGATCTTCATGGTAAGGGAGAGGGAGAGGAATTGAACTTATCCTTTAGCAGAGCTATTTTTCCTGAATTTATGAGCATTCTCCAATATCTCTAATGAGTTGTCTTTTATTTGGTGTCCTCGTCTTTTTTCCTCTCTTGCAAGATGGTGGGCGTCCTACAAGAGGTGATTCTTTAAGCCAAAATAAGTGGAATAAGGGTTCATACATTGGAGGATAGATGATGACCTATCATTGGCCCTAATAAGGGCTTGTTGAAGGATTTGGACCTATTGTTCTGGGATTGACGAAAACTCTATTCGTTCACAAGCAATCACTAATGAGTGGAGGTATGCTCCAATTTTATTTGAGTTGATCTCATAGCACGAGTTTTCTGCATCTTTTGAAAAGAATCAACTTGTTGATGTGCTTTTCCTTGTTTTAGTTCCTTCTGTGGCATCATTCATCGGTGTGTAAGATTCCTTCTGCTTTTCGTTTTGTTTATTAGATGCTTCCATTCTAGACTGGGGATTTGCTTGAAAAATTTGAATTGTGATTGTTGGAGTTTGGTCGTCAACCAACTACCACTCCATTGTAGGAGGGGGAGGCTCCCCCTCCTTTACCAAGCGCCATGGAATCACACCAATTCGTACACAGAGTGTTTTAAACTAGCTTCAAACCCTAACCCTAATAGAGGTGTACCTTCCCATGTGTTTCATCTTTTCAAATCAATATACTCTATACAATCCAACATTATTAAGTATTAGTTTTTGAAATTAACTACATATACAATTTAATAATCAGATAAGTTACTATAATCTATATTCAATGAATTTGAACAATACATTTAACACTTATTAGTGAGTAATACACTAATTTAAATTTAATTTTATATTTTTTAAAATATATATTTTGGAAAAAAATTATCGAATAAAATTAAATTTTACAAAATTTGAAAAATTCAAAATCATAATAACAATATACTCATTAAAATCTTAAATATAATTTAAAATAAAAAAAAATAACACTCCTCCACATAATTACCTAAACTAAACTCAATTAACCAAATTTAATACTATACATTCAAATTTCAAATTTAATAACACACATTCAAATTTCAACTCAAACTTATGGTAATTATAATTCAATGCATATACAATGTTTAACTTCCACAAAATAAATGAATTGGGTGGCATATAAGTTTCTTGAATGCTTATAATTTTTCTCTATAAAGTTAATACAAGGCTAGACACTCTCATAAAAGTATATATATATATATATATATATATATATCGATGGTATTACAGATCTATCTATTTATGTATGAATTGGGTGGCATATAAGTTTCTTGAATGCTTATATTTTTTTCTCTATAAAATTAATACAAGGCTAGATACTCAAAAAAAATTGGGATATACAAAAGAAAAAAATGTATATATATGAAAAACAATTATATATATATATATATATATATATATATATATATATATATATAAGATGTGTATGTGATGGATTTGCATATATAATTTTACTATTATCCACTTTTTTAAGAAGTTGGGTGTTATATATATAGAGAGAGATGTGTATGTGATAGTTTTGCATATATAATTTTACTATTATCCATTTTTTTAAGAAGTGAGAGTGTATCGCTTTACATTTATATATACATTTTTTGTTGTCTTCTATGACATTGGAGAAAGTTTGTCTTTTAAAAGAAAGTTTTAACAATTGACATAAATTATATTACAATGATAAAACTTAATATGAAATTACTATTTTTTAATTTATAGGGTTATATTGATTTTAGTTTTGTAACATATTTTAAATTCACATAAAAAATTTAATGCAATTTTTGTGAAAAAATCTTAGGTCACTTCCTTGTATTTTGTGGATGCTACTTAGTGTAAACAGAATAAGTTAATAAATAGACAAACTAACCATTTTTCTATCGAAATTCTTCCCCAAATCTTATAGGAATTTTGTGGAAAGTTATAGTTCCACCTCATTGATGATAAATTTGACCATGAAACTTTGCCCAGACGGGTTTTAACCTATTTGAAGAAGCCTATATCATTCGTATTTCAAAAAAAAAGTTGATTAAGGAGGAGCTTTGTCTCACTGGAAAAAATACTCACCACAAATGTTGAGTTGGTCCACTTATTAACTCACTTCCAATGTAAACCCATTGACATTGATTCTAGCACATGACCTCCTAGGGAAATTGAGTGAGGCATGCAAAAAAGGTAACCAACCCAGGGAATTGACCTTGATACCGCATGCATGAAGCTCAAAGAACTCAAGCTATCCCACTAGCTAAACCTAAATAAATTATATATAAGTTGATAATAGAATTTTGGCAAGCCTTAAAGAGAAAATAGGATAAGTTTAGGTTTATATAGGATAGGGCAAGCCTGGTTCCTCCCAGTGTAAACGTTTTACTAAATGACTATGTTTTAACTCACTTCCAATGTAAACCCATTGACATTGATTCTAGCACATGACCTCCTAGGAAAATTGAGTGAGGCATGCAAAAAAGGTAACCAACCCAGGGAATTGACCTTGAGACCGCATGCATGAAGCTCAAAGCACTCAAGGTAGCCCACTAACTAAACCTAAATAAATTATATATGCGCTGATAATAGAATTTTGGCAAGCCTTAAAGAGAAAATAGGATAAGTTTAGGTTTATATAGGATAGGACAAGCCTGGTTCCTTACAGTGTAAACGTTTTATTAAATGACTCTTTTCCAGTGTAAAAGCTAAGTTTAGCTTTATATAGGATAAGGCAAGCCTTATTCCTTCCAGTGTAAACATTTTACTAAATGACTCTTTTCCAGTGTAAAAGCTTTACTAAATGACTCTTTTCCGATGATATTTTCTCAGGACATTTGCCTAACCTAAACACATTTTCTCTAGACATTTGACACGTCAGACACTAAGGAAGCTCAAGACCGTGACAAGCGTCGAAGCTCAAGACTTCCACACATAGTATCTACATAGTTTCACCTTCATTGCACATGTAGAAAGTTATATCTGGTTTTGTTGTAGTTCCTTGTGAGCATGTTGGAAGTCCCTTCCCAATTTGACTCCATCAGGTTGCTTTGTATTTAGATGGCTCCTGATCTCGCCATCCTGTCTGGATCTTATGTTACTCCCTCGTATCCAGCTCCTCTCCATTCATTCTGTCACCCTCTGCTTGCTCTCTTGCTAGCGTGCGGAAGCGTAATCCCTTTCATAGGTGGATTCAATATTTAGTATGCAGTTCAATGCCAGCCCATCTCATTCAAATATGGAATTCATTCATAGGCCGAGACATTGCTTTTCTTTCAAAATTGCTAGTGGTTTCAGTGGTGGAAACCTTTGGTGTTCTCTGTCTGTTCTTCCAATTCGACGAGTCTGTTCATATGGCAAAGGGAGATACTGGGAGTTCGAGACGGCATAAAGACAACATAGCCCAGGAATTGAGAGATTTTCTCTCCACAGTTCAAGCCCTTCAAATCCAAGTTCATGGTCTTTCAACTCAGGTTCTTACCATCCTTGAGACAATTGTGCAACATCGACAGGGCCAACAACAGTTGTAGGATGAATGCACAGCTTTGAGGTTACACATTGAAGACATACGCCTCCGCCCAAATATTAGCTCGCTCTCCACCTAGGACATCCGCTGGAAATTCTGATGTAGCATATTCACCAGGCAACGTCCAGCCCCTGATAGACTTAAATGCTTCTCCTCCCGGCTCCAGGAACTTAATATCAGGCAGACAGGGCTCACCTAGGTCTCCACAGAGGTATAATTTTAGATGTAGTTTAAACGTTTTGTGAAATGACTTTTTTTCGAGGATTTGTTTTGGGGATATTTGCTCAAAATCTGATAAGAAATTGTTAGATCGACAGATTTGAGTGATTATTTCTGTGTAATCTGAGTGTTCTAGGGATTTTTATTTAAACAACAAAAAATAGTGATTTCGTGCAGATTTATGTCGCCGAGTTCCAGCGAAAAAAACTATATTTTTTCTTACTCATTTTGTATGTTTATTTTCGAACATACTCAATAAAGTTTCATGTTACTTTTATTGGGTATGTGTTATATTATTTGCATGTGTGTGTGTGGACGCGTCAGATTCGACAATTGCGTCTGACGATCCCAACTTCCTTCGCCCTTTGTGTCGTGTGCGTCGGGTGCTTTTCTGGGGTCCCGAGGGGGCCAGGATTGCTCCCTTGGTTACGTTCAACGTCCGGCTTTCCTAGGGTCCTGAGGGGGAAAGGATTGCCCCCTGGTTACACTCAACGTTCGGCGTCGAACGGTAGCCCGGAACTGTCAGGGTTCTAAATTAATACAATGAAGAGTTTTGCTAGCTACGAAATACCTAAAATATTGTATATATTGTATTGTTAATAGTAAAATTAATACAATGAAGAGTTGAAAGGTGCAGCACCAAGGAAGGTTGGTTTTCTCCCAGTTAAGGTTCCACCGTAAATCTTTGTGTACTGTCTGTATGAGTCATTGATTAATTTATGTTTTGCTTAAGAATTTGTATGCATTGCTTTACTTCACATGTTTAAAACTTGCATGAGGTATCAGAGCTCGTTTTTGGCTTCAGGAGGACGCCTTTGTTGTTGAGGGTTTGGCTCAGTCTTGATAGATCAAGTTTATCTTGGGTCCATGATAAACCTGGGTTCAGGAGCTTTTGCAATGGTGATTTGAGTGTAGAAAAAAGAATGGTGAGCTCTTCTAGAATCGAGATCGAGAAGTTCAACGGTAAAAACTTTGAGCTATGGAAGCTCAAGATTGAGGACCTTCTTGTAGACAAAGAACAATGGATCATTGTGGATCTTGGTACACAACCTATTGGTATGCAGTCTATTGGCACACAATCTTCTGGTACACAAACTACTAGTACACAACCTATTGGTATGTTGAAGGAAAATTGAGAGAAGTTGGATAGAAGAGAAAGGAGTATTATTCGACTTTGTCTGGTAGATTCAGTGTTGTTGAATGTCTCGGGAGAATCTACAGCCAAGGAACTATGGGATAAATTAGGGAATTTGTATCAATCAAAGTCCCTGGAAAACAAGTTGTTTCTTTGAAAGAAGTTGTATCATCTTAGGATGGAATATAGAGATTCTGTGACAGAACATCTAAATGCCTCCAATAATCTAGTAAGTCAATTTTTCTCTGTTAATATTACGATTGCAGAAGAAGATAAGTGTATTACTTTTTTATGTTATTTGCCAGACTCTTGGGATAATCTGGTTGTAGCTATTGGTAGTACCACTCAATCTACATTGAAGTATGAGGATGTAGTTGCATCTTTGTTATCTGAAGAGATGAGGCGGAAAAGCATGGATGGTCAGAGCACAAATGCTTTATTTGTAAGAGGTCGTTCCCAAGACAGGAATCCTAGTAAGTCTTCGGGGGGGCAAGATCTAAATCTAAAGGTAGATCTAAGTCTACAAGAAAATATTTGAGCAAATGTTGGAAGTGTGGTAAAGCAGGGCATTATAAGAAAGATTGCAAGTCTAAGAAGGTTGATAAACCAAAGTGATCTGATAATGCCTCTTCCACGGAGGTGGAAACCTCCATTGAAAAAGGAGGTGATGTTTACCTAGCATCTACAAGTACACATGCAGACTGCGGTGTATGGTTGATCAACTCGGGTGTGTCATATCATATGACTCCTCACAGGGAGTGGTTCTGTGAATATGAAAAATACGATGGTGGTGATGTATTCCTATGAGATGACTTGACCAGCAAAATCATGGGACGTGGAAGGGTTAAGTTGTTGCTTAAAGATGGAAGGATTAGAACTCTCCCTGGAGTTCTGCACATTCCAAAACTAGCCAGGAGCCTAATATTTGTAAATAAGTTGGATGATGCAGGTGTGGATAATGTATTGGGAAAGGGAATTTGCAATATGGTATGAGGATCAATGGTGTTGATGAGGAGAGTTCGGTGTGGAACCCTATACAAGTTGTTGGGGAGAACTTATACTAATGGGTGTAACAGTTATGTTGTCCCTGAGAAAAGAAATAAAGAAGACAAGACCAATATTGTCCCTCGAAAGAAGACCTTGTTGTGGCATCAAAGACTGAGGCATATTGGGAAAAAGGGCCTTTGAACACTACACAGTAAAGTTATGGTTGAAAGTACGTCTAATTGCACTCTAGATTTTGATTTCTATGAACATTGCATATATGGTAACATAATCAAGTAAGATTCTCATCTAGTGCTACAAGAGCAAAGGGGATCTTAAAGTTGATACATAGTGATGCGTTTGGACCTGTGCATGTTCCATCACTAGGTAAATATTTGTATGATGTTTCATTCATAGATGATTTCTCAAGGAACACATGGATTTATTTTCTTAGAAAGAAATCTGAAGTATTTGATAAATTTAAAGGGTTTAAGGCTCTGGTAGAAAATCAGACAAAGAAGAAAATAAAGGAGTTGAGGACAGATAATGGTGGACAATTTTGTGGAAATGAATTCGGTAAGAAGTGTGGTATAGAAAGGCAGAATACTACTCCATACACACCTCTGCAGAATGGAGTTGCAGAAATAATGAACATGACATTGATGGAAAAAACAAGGAGCATGCTTAGTGGTGCCGAGTTAGGACACAAATTATGGGCAAAGGAAGTGGGTACAGCATGTTACCTGGTCAATCGATCACCCTCATCAATGTTGGATGATAAAACTCTACACAAGGTATAGACTGGTAAGAAACCCTCTCTTGAACATGTTAGGGTGTTTGGTTGTGATGCTTATGTACATGTTCCAAAGGAAAATAGGAGTAAGTTGGATAATAAAGTTGAAAAGTGTATATTTATTGGTTATAAAGATGGTGTAAAAGGTTATAAGCTTTGGAACCCAAAAACTAAGAAGATTGTTTACAGTCGGGATGTTTTTTTAGAGAGGTGAAAGATGTTCTCAAACATGAATTCCTACCAAGGCAAGAAGAACCTGAGAAAATAAAGTTTGAGTTGGATGATGCAAAATCTAAATCAACTGAAGAAGATGAAGCAGAAGAAGAAGAACCTCATACCCCAGTATTGAGGAGATCAATGAGGGAAAGAAAGAAACCATAAAGGTATAGTCCACCTTATTTTCATTCTAATTTTTCTTTATCTATTACTGATGATGATCCCAGAACTATCAGGGAAGCAATGAATTCAGAGGATAGTAAACTCTGGAAGAATGTCATTGTTGAGGAAATGGATGCCTTGGAGAAGAATGAGGCACAAGATCCAGTTGAGTTGCTAGCTAGAAGAAAATATGTTGGTAACAAACAGTTGTTTAAGAATAAGTTTAATGCAAAAGGAAAAGTGGAGAAATACAAAACTCGATTAGTAGCAAAAGGTTATTCCCAAGTAGAGGGAATTGACTTTGGTGATATTTTTTCTCATGTTTCCAAGTTAACTTCTATTATATTTATTTTATGTATTGGTGTTTCTTTTGATCTTGAAGTGGAATATATGGATGTGAAGACATCATTCCTACATGGGGATTTGGAATAAGAAATCTACATGAAGCAGCCAGAAGGCTTTGTAGTGAAGGGAAAGAAAGAGCTAGTATGTAAGCTAAAGAAGTCATTATATGGTCTGAAGCAATCACGTAGGATGTGGTACCAAAAGTTTGACACATACATCCTTGGATTGGGATTTGTGAGAAGTAGGGTTGATCACTATGTATATTCCAAACATGTTGGTAATCACTTCATTTATGTAGTGTTGTATGTTGATGACATGTTGTTGGTAGGAAATAACATGGATGTTATCAAGGAGGTGAAATCGCAGTTATCCTCCAAATTTGACATGAAGGATCTCGGTGATGCTAACTTCATTATGGGAATGGGGATTAAAATAGATCGTGTAAACAAGAAACTTTGGTTGAATCAGAGAAAATATGTTGACACAATATTGCAAAGGTTTAATATGCATGGAAGTAAATCAGTCAAGGTTCCTATTCCTATAGGTGTAAAGTTATCTGCAGATTAGTGTCCCAAGACACAGGAAGAAAAAGAGGACATGTCCCATGTTTCGTATGCCAGTGCAGTTGGCAGTTTGATGTATGCAATGGTCTGTACTAGACCATACATTGCACATGCAATGGGAGTTTTGAGCAGGTATATGTCAAAACCAGGGAAGGAGCATTGGACAACAGTAAAGAGGGTCTTCAGGTATTTGTTTGGCACTACCAGTTATGGATTGTGATACCAAGGAAGACCGAGATTGGATAGAGTGTTGGACATACATGGGTTTGTTGATGCAGATTGAGCTGGAGATTTGGATCACAGAATATCTAGAAGTGGGTATGTGTTTAACCTATTTGGAGGAGCAATCAATTGGATGAACAAAAGACAGGTTGTAGTGGCACTCTCAACTACAGAAGTTGAATACATGGCAGCCACTCATGCAAGCAAGGAAGCAGTATGGTTACATAGATTGTGTTCAGGGATTGGGCTGGTATAACAAGTAGTGAGATTAGATCGTGACAGTCAGAGTGCAATCTTCCTGGCAAAGAACCCTTCTTATCATTCGAAGACAAAGCATATCGATATTCAGTATAAATTTGTGAGAGACATGGTTGAAGAAAAGAAGGTGTTGCTGGAAAAAGGTTGACACTTTGAAGAATGTTGCAGATTCATTGACAAAGTATGTGAGCACAGATAAGTTCTCTTGGTGTATAGTAACAATGGGCATTATTTCCCTTGATTGTTGACTATGTAATCATGTGAACCCCTGTATGAAAAGAAAACAAGTGGGAGAATGTTGGGTATGTGTTATATTCTTTGCATGTGTGTGTGGGCACGTCAGATTCAACAACCGCATCTGACGATCCCAACTTCCTTCGCCCTTTGTGTCATGTGCATCGGGCGCTTTCCTGGGGGGGGGTCCCAAGGGGGGGCAGGATTGCCCCCTTGGTTACACGCAGTGTTCGACTCCAGGCGATAGCCCGAAGCTATCAGGGTTCTAAATTAAGACAATGAAGAGTTTTCATAGCTATGGAATACCTAAAATATTGTATATATTGTATTGTGGATGATGAAATTAATACAATGAAGAGTTGAAAGGTGCGACACCAAGGAAGGCTAGTTTTCTCCCGATTAAGGGTTTCCAGTGTAAATATTTGTGTACTGTGTGTATGAGTCATTGATTAATTTATGTCTTTCTTAAGAATATGTATGCATTGTTTTACTTCACAGGTTTAAAACTTACAACTTTGTCTGAGTTTCTAACATGTAGATGTCTAGTTTGAGAGTCTAATTTGTAGCCAGATTGAACCCCAAGGGGTCATGAACATTTAAATTTTACATTGCTTATATTTCTTCTATTATTCTTACTCAACTTTTATTAATGAAAATTTTAACTGTTTCTATTAAAAATATGACATGCTAATTATTCGTAAAGGGTAAACTTTCACTTTTACCAAATACCTTTAGATCTTTTTTAATGTAAATATTTATCCAAATATTCTATATAATTTTTTTAATACCTTAAGCAATACTAGCCCTTTATTCACAAAAATTATATAACACAATTTTGACAAATTTATTATTATTTTATTTGAAATTAACAACCAAAGGTTGTTTTTTGTTTTTTTTAATCATTTTAACAAATTTATTATTTTATTTGAAATGAATAACCAAATGTTTTTTTTTAACATTTTGACAAATTTATTATTTTATTCTAAATGAACAATCAAATATTTTTTTTCATTTTTATGATTTTTTTTATCCTCTCAAATTTTAACTTAAAAATTGTGTCAAAGTAAATTCAATTATCAATTAAAAAAAAATTAACATCTTATTATCATAATTTCAAGGTGAATGAACAAGTTGATTAAGGATTGCCTACATGGAAGTTGTGGAGATTTGACCAAACAAGTGAAAAAGACCCCACAAAACACCTTTGAGATCACATACTTATAGATCTTATGCATCATAATACTTTTAAGTCCATGAGATGTCGTAAAATGAAAAACATAATCATTTTACGAAGTATGCAAAAGAGTTACCTCAAAGGTTTAAGGGGGATTGTAAGTGATCATTTTAGGGTAGAATATAATAAATTAAGAATATGTGAGATGTTGGTTTCATCGGCTTAGATGTCAAGCAAGTTAAACAGGTAACTATTTTCTAAACCAATATATCATTGGGCAGTTACAAATATATATATACCCTCTTATGGAACATATAAATACTTGATAACACCCTTATATAATTGGTAAATTAAGGGATACTACAAAATACTATTGTATTTTTGTTTATTATATAAATTAAGGGATATTGCAAAAGACTATTGTATTTTATGTGTATTTTTGTTTATTTCTTTTTGTTTTCTACATATATGTATGTAAATGTTTATGTTATGTGTAATTGATAGTTATATTTACATATATTGAGATAAGTTTGAACTTAGCACTTAAGGATAAATTTAAGATTATAAATAAGATTATATAAACAATTGGGTGGAATAATTAATCTATATAAGCATGATTAAACTTATGGTTTGCACATGATTTGTCTTTAACCAAGATTATACATTGGAAAGTTATAAAGATGTTTGATATGTGAATGAAACAAATAATTGTGACATTAAGTATAACAAATATGTAACTTCCATCTTACAAGATATACAGATGTTGATTGGGCAAGATCTGAGAATGAAAAGACGTCTACTTCAAGGTACATGTTTAGTTTAGGATCAGGTGTTATGTCATGGACAAGTAAGCAGAAACAAACAATTGCATTGTCTACTACAAAGAAAAAGTACATGGCAAGTATGAATACCACATATGAAGCAATATATATAGCTTTGACACGTACTTGAGAGATTGAATCACAAACAAATTCATCCCATTATACTTCACAGTAAGATTCAAAGTGTGTTGAAGACTGTGAAGGATATAATGCACCATGAATATACCAAACACATTGAAGTTCATTGTCACTACATCAATGATGCAAGAGCATCCGAGGTATTTCTAAGTATTAAAGCACACTAGGAAAGCATGGACAAGACAAGTGAGAGGAAAGTGTGATAGAGGAAATCATGTATGACAAAGTGATTACACTAAGGGAAGATTAAAGGTCACACGAGAGAAGGTGCAGTGACAAACAAAAATTTGAGGCACCAAAGGAAGTTGAAGAGTTTGGAGAATCATAAATGACACATAGACAGATGAAGAGTCATAGGAGGATCCATATCTCATGATATCTACTCATATCTCTTGATATCCACTTCAAAAGCTTTACAATAATGTGAGTTTTTTCTTCACGGGTAATTTTCCAACATAAAAGTGAAAAACGGTTAAATTTGTTTCTTTTTATTGACTTATGTTAAAGAAAAAAGCATGTTTCATGTTATTATGATGTTGTTTTTTCGTCCCTCATTCTTCATTTGACTAGATTGACTTGAAGAAAGTGTTGTTTGTTTATTGTAGAAATGTACAATGTTTGAATTGGTGCATTATTGGTGTTGAGTCTATTTTCAAATTTGAGGCATAAAATCATAGCTGTCATATATCTATAGGTCTCTTAACTTTCATTATGCATTTTTGGCCATGTTCCAAAGGTCTTTTATGCCTTTGGGTCAAACCCATCAAGTTGCAACACTTAACCCTTTTTAATTTGTTGTTTGCCAAAAAAATTACGCTAACATGGGACATCTTAGTTAGCATCCTTTGTCATTTTGGTGCATAGGACAAGTTTTTTCATACGTCTAGGAGCCTAGTTATTCCTTTCAATGACCGAGAAAAATTTGTACAACTCTCTCTCCTATGCGTATACCTTATGGGCTCCCTTCTTTTTGTTTCATTTTGCATTGCATAGTTCATTGTTGCTCGCACCATTCTACTTAATGCCATGTTGCATTTTGCTTCACTTTGCTAACCACCTTCATATTCTTTTCTATCACTTTATAGTGTAATTAACCCCAAAAATTCAGAGTAATCACATAAAATGTGGTGCAAAACCTACGAACACAAGAGAAAAGAGAGATAAACCCTAAAAAGGATCTCTTTGATCATACAAAATAGAGCTATGTTCACTTGCCTCTTCAAGGGGGCAACTACAATATCAATTCTTGACAAAACATTACATAAACTTATACTCAATATATAACTATCCATAGATAATCTTAACTACCTATGGGCCCCTTATAATTAGGGTCAACCAACTAATTTGGGCCTTATTAATAAAAATGACCATTTTAAAATGAGCGACTATTAACTAACTATTTTATGGGCCTTATTCAAGGAAGATGGTCTCATACATTAATACAATATATAAGTAAGGGGGTTAGTGTAGGACCTTAACATACCCTCCCCCTTCAAAAGTAGCATTGTCCTCAAGGTTGAAGGTGAGGAAATTGTTGTAGAATTGCTATTAGTTCCCATGTGGCATCTTCTAGTTGCATATATTTCCAGTGGATCGATACTTCCTTGATCATGTGTTGGTGCAATTGGTGCTCTCTAGTATCCAATATTGATTTTGGTTGGATCCAAATGGAATATTCTTCATCAAGTTATAGTAGGTTGGTTTTCACTTTGCAATTTGATCCCACAACCTTCTTCAAACATGACACATGAAATACTAGACGAATCTTGGAGTGGGCTAGGAGATATATCTTTTAAGCGGCCTGAATAATGCATTGTATGATTTGATAGTGACCATAGAACTTGAGATTTAGATTCTAGGGAACTTTATCTTTGAGTGATGTCTATTTATAAGGCTACATGTGAAGAAACATGTAATCCCCTCGGTTAAAAGAACGTTCTGATCTATGTTGATCAACTTGTTGTTCCATTCAATTTTGCACCATAACCAAGTTGTTCTTGAGGATATAGATAATGACTTCTCTAGTGTGAAGTGTTTTATCTACTACATTAACCTTGGAGGTTATTGGTACATAAGATGCCATTGACAGGGGTTTTGTCCATAAACAACTTCATATGGTGTCATTTTGGTAGCTCCATGATAAGCAGTGTTGTACTACCATTTGGCAAGGGGAAGCCACTGTTCCCATTGGTGCATATTTTCATAAAAAAAACCCATCTCAAATAGGTTTCTAATAACTTGTTTACCACTTTAGTTTGACCATCAATTTGAGGATGATATGTAGTGCTCATATTCAATTGTGCACCTTGAAGTTTAAATAGTTGCTACAAAAAATTGTTGGTGAATGTGGGGTCTTGATTTGAGACAATGGAAGTGGGCATAGCATGCAGCTTAAAGATATGATCTATGAAGGCTCGGGTCACTAAGTAAGGAATGAAAATATGAGCCAGGGCAGGAAAATGAGTGGATTTTGAAATATGGTCAACAACCACCATGATGATTGATTTGTTTCTTGCTTTTGGGATCCCCATGATAAAATCCATTGAAATGTCTATCCAAATATGTGTTGGGATTGGTAGTGGTTGCAATGCCCATCGTATCTTCATTCTCTCTCCCGTGTTTCTTTGGAAAGCATCACAATATGCTACGAAGTATTGGATATATATTTTTGTGTCATCCTGGAAGAATGAATGCTTAGTTATTTCATAGGTTCTATGAAATCCAGAGTGACATGCTATCGGTGATGAATGTAACTCCTCTAAGACTTGTTCTTTTCTAGACGGGTTATTTTCCAGAAAAATTTCCCTTTATACCGCAATGTATCTTATTTCCGTGTATAACTTTTAGGTGGGTTGGGACCTACTTGAAGTCAGTGGATAAGCTTCCTTAAAGTATTGTTCACTAGCCACTCCCTATGGGTGTCCTCAAGCCATCCTAGACTTGGTAATGATAAGGAAATGAGTGACCCATTCTCCATTAAATGGCTAGATAAAAAATGAACCACAACACTCTCTTTACCCTTCTTATATATGATCTCATCATCATACCCCAATATCTTGGTGACCCGTTTATGTTGCTCTGGTTAAGACAACCATTGTTCAAGGAAGTAAATAAGACTATGATGGTCACTCTTGATTTTAAAATGCTTCCCTATGAGATATGGGTTCCAGGTCTCCACTGCATGAAGGATAGCCATCAATTCCTTCCCATATGTGGATTTTACCAAATTGTGGTCACACAACTTTTTACTGGTGAATGCCAAAGGGCGTCCTTCTTGCATCAATACTACTTTGAGACTTCTAACTAAAGCGTCACATTCCAAGACAAAAGTCTTATTAAAGTCAAGCACTAATAAAATTGGAGTAGTGCACATGGAATCCTTATATCAACAAATACTTATGTTGCTACCTCACTCCAAACAAAGGAATTGTTTTTAAGGAGTGAAGTTAAGGGAGCTGAAATTTTTCCATATTTTTTCAAAAATCAGGCTCAAAATCATGTGAGGATCAATACTTTTAAGTGTTTTGGGACAAATCCAATCTTGCATGGCTGTCACTTTCTTGGGATGAACTCATAATCCCTCATAACTTACAATATGACCCAAATATTCAACCTCGAGATCCCCAAAAGCACATTTGAAGTGATTCACAAATAATTGGTTATCTCTCAAGAGTTACAAGGACTTATCTAAATTCTCTATGTGTGATTCCCATGCTTTACTATAGATCAGATATCATCAAAGAAGACCAGCATAAAATTACGTAGGAAGGGTTTCGAAATCTTGTTCATGGGGCTCTCGAAAGTGGATGGAGAATTACAAAGGTTGAAAGGCATCACTAGAAACTCATAATGACCTTTGTGCATTCTGAAGGCTATCTTTGGGATGTTTACCTATTTTATCTTGATTTGGTGGTATCTTGAACGTAGATCAAGCTTAGTGAAAAAAATTGCTCGATGAAGTTCATTACAGAGATAATCAATAACAAATATGGGAAGTTTTTCCTTTATTGCCAACTTATTGAGAGCCCAAAATTCAATACACATGCACCAAGTTCCTTCCTTCCTTAATACCATGACTACTAGTGACGAGTAAGGGATTGTACTAGGACGTATGACCCCCGGTGCCAACAAATTGTGAATAATATTTTATGTTTCATTATTTTTTGCAAAAGGGTGTTGATAAGGAAATACATTTCATATTTGAATTCTTGGAATCAAGGGAATTCGATGGTCATGCTCTCCTCGAGAAGGGTGTAAAACCTTCGGTGTCTCAAAGACCCGATGATGTTTTTCAAGGACTATTTGCAATTCTGGGTGCATTTCTTGTGTCAGGTTAGATATAACCTGTATGGAATTAAATTAGGAAATAATTCCATAGAGGCCCTTCTTTAATAACTTCTCCATACAATGAGAGATGATTGTTTCAAGAGAGCCTACATGAATCCCTCAAAGGATGTGTACATGACCCTCTTTAGTGAAACTCATATAGAGTTATTTGAAATCCATGATGATTGGTCCCTATGTGCGCAACCATTCTCCCCCCAATACTATATCACACCCACCCACATCGATGGAAAATATATGGGTTTTGAGCTGACAGTCTCCCATATGGAGTTTGAAATTTTCATATCTTTTGTCACATTTCATCGTATCTCCATTGGCGATCATGATTTGAAATTTTTTCACTAAGTGTACAAAAAAAAGGGTTTCTTCTACCACTCTCTTGTGAATGAAATTCTGATTAATTCCATTGTCAACTAGGATTATGACTTTCCAATGCTTGATGTAACCCGAGAGTTTCAAGTTTTGTGGAGTCAAAATTCCTGAAAATGCATGTAGGGGGATGAGTGGTTATTCATCAAAGAATGGAGGTTAAACATCCACTTGAGTTTGTATGTTGGTGTATTCAATATTTAACTATGGTGTCTCTTCAATACTTATGTCTTCAGTCAAGGCCTAAGTGGTGATATCAATTTGGAACAATTTCTGTTTTTTACACTAATGACCTAGAGCATATTTTTCATCACAGTTATAGCAGAGTCCCCATATTTTGTGATTTTCCATTTCCGTTGGAGACAACCTTTGTACTTTTAGTGGATGAGTATGATTTTTGCTTGGGGAAGTACCCTAGGGAGGACAAGTGCAGGGAAAGAAGGTTGGTTTTTTTGTTTGTGCATTGATCATTGTCTCTACTTCTAGGGCCCTCTAAGTCACTTCCAACCATGTAGTAGGATGCTTCATTCTAAATTCTGCTTGAATATCCTTCTTGAGGCCACTAAGGAAATGTTATTTATATAAAGAATATGTTAAGTTCTTTGTACGTATGGATAATTACTCAAAGGATTCTATAACATCTGTGACTGAGCCTGTTCAGCCTAACTTGGTAAGCCACCCCAAATATTGAGTATCTCTCTCGAAACGTACATAGATAGATTTTAAAAATTGACTCCAAGCAATATATCCCGCATATAATTTTTCATGCCATTTCCCACCATTGTGATCATTCTGGATCTAGATACAAGACCCCCACCCCAAGTTTCATCATGTCATCAATAATTCCCTTGAGGGTGAAGTAATATTCCATCTAGGTGACTGATCCTAACAGGTCAGAACCATCAAAATTATCCAGGTCCACCTTAGGAGAATGGTGCCATATGTTATGATCCATTGATCTATTGTTGTGTGAACCTGATGAGGGTTATAGGTGGATAAATAGTTCTGAGTTATAAGTTTCTTCTTGGTGTGGATCAATGTGTTGTGTAGTCTAGTGATTTTCTTTTGGTATGCCCCAAGCTATCATACTCATCAACTTCTCAGTCAACATCATTTCGAAGTTGTTGAAATTCTCATCCAACTTCTCATCCAACTTCTCATCCATTTTTTTATCCAACTTTTCATCCAACCTAGTTATGTCCTCGTGATTTTTCTTAAGTTGGCCTTCCACGCAATCCAACCTGATTGTATTAGAGTGGATTTTCATGTTGTTTGGAGAAGTATGAGGTGGTTTAAAGGTACCCTTCTTGGGTGAGCTCACCAAAAAAGGTTACTAGGTCCTGGGGACAAGGGAGTGTCAGGTGCTATATCTTTCTAATACGAGCATGGGATCCAACAATATTATTCAGCCCAATATCTCAGGGAACTAACTAAGGAGGCTCAACATTCCCCTTAGTTGTACTACTTCACTACCTAGGTACTAGAGAGTGGTCTCCTCAAGTGTTATACTTGGTGTACTATAGCAACAAGATGAACGACTGGTTTAACTAAAGCTGGTATTAGGTATACGTAGGGGACTTGCTAAATACCGAAGGGTATGTGGAAGTGATATTGTTTTACAAGTACTATTTGATGTGGTACTACTTTAAGGGGTATCAACGGGGTTACAAGGGTTTCCAACAATGTGATTCCAATTGTATTTCCTACATGTATTCTTCCCCTACTACATTTTTACCCAATAAACAATAGATCGTTGTGTTATTAAAAAATTATGAGCTTGATAACCCAAGAAAAAACTCTAAATATCACCAGAAAATAACTTGTGCAAGGTTGGGTTTGAGGCCAAAATGTAAATGATCACAACTTTCCATATACTTAACAGATTGGATATTATGACCCCAATTTTGAAATTCCAAAACTTCTATGAATCTACTAACATTAGGTTGACTAGAATATGTGCACTCTATCAAAATATATCCAATATGAAAAATTCATGACCTTCCTAGAAAAAAACCCTAAAAAAAGGTTGATTTTAAATCAATGATATCTCGACTTCCTAAACTCCATTTTGGACATGTTTTTTTTTTTTTTTTTTCAAATTCAGAATTTTTCGAGAGGTTATATATTGGTCTGTATTTTCCACTTTTTTCACATAAGTCTGTATTTTCCTCTTTTTTTTCTTC
>ML779499.1:106264-139222 GCA_009831015.1 Picea engelmannii | reverse complement strand
GAAGGGATACAACCTACAACACACCCATTGTAACTTCCTCTTCTTTCTCTCACGGTATCCTCACTCATAATACAATATTCGCAATGATACATAGCCACAATACATTTCCCTCATAAAAGAGGGTTTCCTTCTATGGAAAAAAAACCTAACATAACTTCTACCGTAAGATCTGCGACCTTATAATGAACGGTCCAGATTTACTATGAAATTACAATATACATTTACAAGGAAATTTTTCCTTTGGGAGCCCACTTGCCCCTGAACCCCCCAACCAGGGGGATAGCCCCCCCATACCCCACAGGGGAGGTAACCCCTCCCCCCCCTCCCTCCAATCCCTCACGTGGAGGAGTGTACATTCTTCTGGGGTGTAAATTCTTCATGGGGTATAAACACAACTGAAAACAAAGACCTCTGAATCAGGAAGATAATCAGGCTCCACAACCAACAATCTCCCACTTGGAGATTGATCTCAACAACCCCACCGCTATTGTATCTATTGGAATACGGTCCTTCTTGGACCTGGAAAATTTCTCATCTTCATCTTCATTATTGAATACCAACTGAAACTGAGCAGGTACTCAGTTTATCCATGGTTACTCCCTTTATTAACATGTCTGTAGGATTCTGGCCAGTGTGTATCTTTTCCAACTTCAAATGTCCATCTTCCAAGATGGATCATATGAAATGGTACCTAAGTTGTATATGCTTAGTCTTCAAATGGAAGGTTGAGTTATTTGTAAGATGAATGACACTCTAACTTCCACAGTAAAACCTTGTATTCTCTTGATTCTTTCCCAATTCCTCCATAAACCTCTATAACCAAATCATATATTTATTAGCCTCTATAGCAGCAACATACTCTTCCTTTGTTGTTGAAAGTGCAACAACATTTTGCAGTTTCAAAATCCAACTTATTATTGTTCAACATACAGTAAAAACATACCATGGGGTGCTCCTCCTGATATCTTTATCACCTACCATATCTGAATCAACATATCCATGTACAACAGTGTTTGAACCTTCAAAAGATAATGCATGAGTAGCAGTACCTCTAAAATACATGAGAATCCACTTTACTACCTCCCAATGTTCTTTACCTAGATTGTTCATATACCTGCTCACAACTCCCACTGCATGTGCAATATCTGGTCATGTGCAAACCATCGCATATATCAAGCTACCAAATGTTGATGAATAAGGGACCGTGGACATGTATTTTATCTCCTCGTGTGTCTTGGGACACATTTCCTTAGTTAATTTGAAATGCCTGGCCAAAGGTGTACTAAACGGTTTTGCATTCTGCATTCTAAACCTCTCCAACACCTTCTCTATGTAATCACCCTAAGACAATGTCAATTTGTGATTTTTCCTGTCTCTTGTTATTCTCATACCAAGGATTTTCTTTGCAACACCCAAATCCTTCATCGCAAATGAATTATTTAATTTCTTCTTGAGTACATTTGTATCTTGCATATTAGACCCTGCAACAAGCATGCCATCTACATACAATAGCAATATAATATAGCTTCCATTTTCTAGCATTTTAAAATAAACACAGTGATCAGAATGACATCTACTATAACCTTGTTCTTTCATAAACCTGTCAAACTTCAAATACCACTACCTTGGATCTTTCTTTAGGCCATACAAGCTCTTCTTCAACCTGCATACCAAATTATCCTTCCCTTTGACCTCCTATGGTTGTTGCATATAAATCTCTTCCTCCAAATCCCCATGGAAAAAAGTTGTTTTTACATCTAATTGTTCAAGATGTAAATCTTCTATTGCCACAAGACTTAAAATAGTCCTAATTGAATTCATTTTAAAAACTGGAGAAAAGATTTCACCAAAATCTATACCTTTCTTTTGTGCAAACCCCTTTACAATAGGTCTATCCATGTACCGCTTTTTTTCTCCATCTTCTTCCTTCAACTTGTAAACCCATTTATTCTGTAATGCTTTTTTTCCTGCAGGTGACTGAACCAAATCCCAAGTCTAGTTATTTACCAGGGAATCTGTTTCCTCTTTCAGTCCTTGCTCCCACTTCTTTTTGGTGTGTACCTGCATTGCCTCTTCATAACATTTTGGTTCACTAGAATCGGTCAATAATAAATAATACAATGAAGGAGAGTATCGTTCAGGGGGTCTACTTAACTTGGTAGATCTTCTAACAACACTTGCAGGAGTTTGAGGTACTTGTTGCTCTTGTTGTTGTACATTTTGATTTTTTGGTTCCTTTGGAACTTATTTTTCAGTGATCTCATCAAGCACTATGTATTTTGATTTGTCTTTTTCTTTTATCTTTCCCTGCAACTGATCTTTGTACATTACCTTCTCATTGAATATGACATCTCTACTCCTAATGATTTTGTGATTTTCATAATCCCATAAGCGATAACCAAAATCATTAACACTGTATCCAATAAAGGTACACTTTTTGGATTTTTCCTCAAGCTTTGTTCTATTTTCTTTATCAATATGGACAACTTTTTCACAACTGAAAGTCTTCAAAAAAGAATAGTTTACCTTTTTACCTGTCCATGCCTCCTCTAGAATTCCACCATCCAAAGAGCTTGAAGGTCCTCTTTTTATTAAGTAAATAGTAGTATCTACAAAATCTGCCCAGAACTGTAAGGGAAAACCAACATGCAATCTCATACTCCTTGCACGCTCCATGATTGTCTTGTTCATCCTTTCTCACACACCATTTTCTTGTGTTGTTCCTAGAACTGTCTTCTCTCTACGAATCCCATGGTATGAACAATAATAATCAAACTCCTTGCTACAATATTCACCTCCATTTTTTTATCTGAGACACTTCAACATTTTTCTTGTCTCATTCTCAACCAAAGCTTTCGATTTCTTAAAAGTATCAAAAATACCAAATTTTTGTCGAATGCAATAAACCCAAGTTTTTCTAGTTGCATCATCAATAAAATTAACATAATAATGAGATCCGCCAAGAGATGATACCTGATTTGGTCCCCATACATCTGTATGCACACAATCTAACCTTTCACGCTTCTTTCTTTTCTGACTCTGAGAAATATGACTCTCTTATGTTTTCCATAAACACAATGCTCACAGAAATTCAAATCAATTTGTTTAAGATCTAGAAACAAATTTATTTTGTGAAGTATTTGCATCCCCTTCTCACTCATTTGTCCAAGCCTATGATGCCATAGTGTTGTATCCACTCCTATAGAAGCTAAAGAGATAGAAGATTCAGTATTACCAGTACATAAATACAATGTACCTACCTTCTCTCCTTTTGCTATCACCAATGATCCTTTGGTGACCTTCCACACCTTATCTGTAAATATGGATATACAACCTTCACTTCCCAAATTCCTTGTTGAAATTAGATTTTTCCTTAGATCTAGAACATGTCTTACATCTTTCAACAACCATTGGTTTCCATTCTTGTGCTTTATTTTTACCTTTCCCATTCCAATAATTTTGCACAATGCATCATCACCCAAATGAACCTGTCCAAAATCACCTTGAACATAATCTAGAAAATGTTTCATATGGGGTGTGGCATGAAATGAAGCCCCTGAATCTACTACCCAAGACTCATAAATATTATCTACAGAAATAATCAAAGCATCTTGTAACACATCACATGTTACATTTGCTTCCTAATTTTTCTCTTGTTGTCCATCTCTTTGTTTCTTTGGAGCTCGACAGTCTTTCTTCAGATGTCCTTTATTCCCACAATTCCAACACTCTATCTTTCTGAGTCTGGATTTGGATCTGCCCTTCCTATAATTCTCATGGTTCACTGATCTCTTTCCTCTATCCTTTTGTCTTCCCCTGTTCTCCATGTTTAACGCATTACCTGATGTCTCACATGTGCTTTTCTATCGCATTTCCTCACTAAGGATAACACCAACAACATCATCAAATTTCAAAGTGTTTGAACTAGAGACAGAGTTACTTACAGTCATGACCAAGTTGTTGCATCTTTATGGCAATGAGAACAAGATTAGAAGATCCCTAACCTCTCATTAAAGTCCACTTTTACAGAACTTAGGTGATTAGTAACCGTATTAAATTCATTTGAATGATCTGCAATCGACCCACCTTCTGGCATCTTCATATTAAATAATATCTTTAATAGAAATACCTTATTGGACGTCGACTATTTTTCATACAGTTTAGCCAATGTGTCCATCAACTCCTTCTTTGTATTTTCTTTCGAAATATTGAAAGTCATTGACGTTGTCGGGCTCAGTCGTATCGGTCCTAGTGCCTTTCTATCAAGAAGCTCCCATTCTTCGTCCTTCATGGTCGTCGGCTTCTTTGATATTCCACCCAATGGTTGGAATAGATCCTTCTGATATAAATAATCTTCCATCTACATCTTCCATAACTGGTAGTTTTGGCCGTTAATTTTCTTGACCCTAAACTTTCATGCGAGTTACCTTTTGCTTTGATACCAATTGTTAGAAAAACAGGATCGCAGAGCAATAAAATAAAAAAAATGTGGAAACAAAACACAGAAGATACACAATACAATAGAGACACAGATATATGTGGTTCACCTAGTGTGGGCTACGTCCACCAGAGAAATTGGCAGATCCTTCCTTTATTATTATCCAGCAAATGAAGGGATACAACCTACAACACACTCGTTGTAACTTCTTCTTCTTTTTCTCACGGTCTCCTCACTTAGAATACAATATTCTCAATGATACATAGTCACAATACATTTCCCTCATAAAAGAGGGTTGTCTTCTAGGGAAAAAAGCCCTAACATAACGTGTATAGTCAGATCTACGACCTTATAATGAATGGTCAATATTTAGTATGAAATTACAATATACATTTACAAGGCTATTTTTGCTTCAGGGGCCCACTTTTCCCCGGACCATGCAGGGGGGTAACCCCCCCTGCACTCCCCCATGTGGAGGACTGTACATTTTTCTGGGGTGTAAAGTCTTCATGGGGTATAAACACAGTTGAAAACAAAGACCTCTAAATCAGGAAGATAATTAGGCTCCACAAACAACATTTGTTCACTCTAATTTGAGCTCTATTCAAAATGTAGATTGTTGTGCTAACTGCTTCTCTCCAAAAGGTTTCTACTAGGTTGGCTTCATTCGACATTGTTCTAGCCATTTCTTGTACAATTATGTTCCTCCTTTGTACAATTCCATTTTTCTATGGAGTCCTTACTACCAAAAAATGTCTCTTCATTCCATGATTCTCTCAAAATTCATCAAACTCATAAGAGGTAAACTCACCTCCTCTGTATGATCTTAAGCACTTGATTTTTAAATCAGTCTCATTTTCAACTAGGGATTTGAAAGATTTAAACTTCTCAAATGCTTCATATTTTTCTTTAAGAAATGTAACATATGCCATTCTTGTGTAATCATCAATAAGAAGCATAAAATAACTCTCACTTTTTAAGTATTTTGTTCTTATTGTCCCGCAGAGGTATGCATGTACAATTTCCAATGGATTTGATGTTGAGTACTCCTTCATTTTGAAACTAATTCTCATTTTTTTCTCGTGTTGACATGGCTTGCAAATAATGTCGGCAGGTTTTTAGATCCTTGTCATATCTCTTACTGCTTGTTCCTTGTTGAGTTTTACTAGATTGTCAAAGTTTGTATGACCCATCCTTCTATGCCATAACCAATTTCCATTTACTTGTCCCCTCTGTTAGAAAAATAGGATCATGGAGCAATGAAATAAAACAAATGCAGAAATAAAACAAAAAATATACACAATACAATAGAGACACAGATATACGTGGTTCACCCAGTGTGGGCTACATCCACCAGAGAAATTGTCAGGTCCTTCCTTTTTATTATCCAGCAAAATGAAGGGATACAACCTACAGCATGCCCGTTATAACTTCATCTTCTTTCTCTCATAGTCTCCTCTCTCAAAATACAATATTCACTCACATACACAGCCACAATACAATTCCTCATAAAATAGGGTTTCCTTCAAGGGAAAAAAAAAACCTAACATAACTTCTACCGTCAGATGTGTGACCTTATAATGAATGGTCCACATTAACTATGAAATTACAATATTTTACAAGGCAATTTTTCCCAAAATTTTGCTTCGGGGGCACTGCTCCTGAATCCCCTGTCGAGGGGGATGCATTCATTGTCACCCTCCCCCCCATGGACCCCCGGTCAAGAAATGGGATCCAAACATGGCTGAAACAAACCTCTAAATCAGGAAGATAATCAGGATCCACAACCAACACCATACAACATTTTTCTCCTTTGACTTCATCGAGAATGTACGCATTGCTCAAGGTTCTATTTACATTTGCCACTAACTTTCCTGAACTTTTTTTCCTTATCTCACATCATTTAGAATGAAATGTGAGGTTGTAACCTTGATCACACATTTGAAAGACACTTAGAAGATTGTTTTTTAACCCTTCAACATACAAGATATTCTATGTTTTAGTCTTTCCATTATCAATACTAATGGTACCTTTTCCAACTATCCTTGCAGAAGCATTATCCCCAAAGGTAAAACTACCTCCTTTTTCTTCCTTTATGGTGATAAATTTGTTCTGATCCCCTATCATGTGATTTAAACATCCATTATCAATGTACCATTGGATTCCTTTGTCTTGAGAATTTTTTATGTTGCTTCTACAATCATGTGCTATGTTCCCATAATTGTTGCACTTATAAAATTCAATATTGTAATCAAGTAAGGGAGAAAATGAATTGTGTTAAGGTTTAAGTTATTATTAGGTTTCTTTTCAATTTACTAGATAACCATAGCATAGATGGGATCAATGAGAGAAACAAAATCACAAGATACACAACATTTATCTTAGGAAACCCTCATGGGGGAGAAAACCCAGCAAAAACTTCCTTAATATAGATAGCCAATATAATGCCAAGACAATAAACCAAACACTAGAGAATATCCTCTATTGAGCAATGCGCCTCTCTCTCTTCCTTCTTCTAGCAACTGGCAACTACAGCTTCCCTCAAACTTGTGCACTAAATGAGTGAGTTGAGTGAGTGATCAAATGAGGCGTTGGCTTCCTTTATTTATACAAACTGGCAGGAGTTGTAAAGGTGTCTCTTCACTAGGCAGGGCCGACTTGTCTTCTTAGTGGTTAAAACCACTTTAATTATCCTGGGGGGCGAATTGTCAATTTGCATAATATATTTAGGGTTTGACCAATCCACGAAAGGGGATTTGGTCAATTACAATGCCCGACATGGTCAATCCACAAAAGGGGATTGATCTAATGAATAATAACTCAATAATAAATAGAATACTCTTTGCAGTTACAATATTTCAACACTCCCCCTTAACAAAAAGGGTATTCTACAACATCATCAGGAGAGAGAGGGAAACAAACTAAACAACATCTGGAACACTGGTTGGCATCTCTATAAATCATTGGAAGTTTTTCTCATCATCAATATCATCATTCACAGTAGGGATATGGAATGGCATCATCATCATCTGCATCAACATGGATTAGTATAACATTAATACATCATCATCAATAACAGCACAAGGCTGATACAACATCAACAACAGCAATATCACAGCTCAAAGTTTGGAGCATCATCATCAACAACAACAACACAACACGAAGGTTAGAGCATCATCAACAACAACAACATCACAACACAGAGGCTGGAAAATTATCAACATCAACACTAGGCTATAAATCTTCAGCACAAAGCTGGCATCTCATCAACATTAGCATGAGGTTGGAAATCTTCAGCACAAGGCTGGAAATCTTCCGCAAAGATGGAATCACAACAACATCAGCATGAGGCTGGAAATCTTCAACATGAGGCTAGAATCACAACAACATCAGCACGAGGCTGGAAATCTTCAACACAAGGTTGGCATCACAACAACATCATCACGAGGTTGGAAATCTTCAACACAAGGCTGGCATCACAACAACATCAGCACGAAGCTGGAAATCTTCAGCACTAGGCTGGCATCAACACTATTCCCCCTTTCGAGGGAGGTCCTTTAGGACTACACCAATCTTATCTTGAAAGTGCTCAAACTTTACACGAGATAGAGGCTTGGTCAACACATCAGAGACCTATTCATCTGTGCTAACATACTGGAGTTTTATGGCTCTTCTCTGCACCATATCACAGATGCAATGATATCGGATCTCTATGTATTTTGACTTGTCACGGAACACAGGGTTCTCTGTCATCTTTATGCAACTCTAGTTATCACATAGAATCATAGTTGTTTCCATCTCCAAATCGAATGGACCTGTCAACAACTTTCGAAGACATATGGATTCACAATTGGAGGAACATGCAGCAATGTATTATGCTTTTATCGTGCTGAGAGCAATGCTTGATTGATTCCTACTCTGCCATGATATCATGGCTGGCCCCGGACTGAAACAACATCCTGAAGTTCTCTTTCTGTCAGAGACACTTCCAAGCCAATCTGAATTGGTATAACCACTCAATCTAAAGTCATGATCTCCATTATAATTGAGACCACAATCTAATGTACCCTTAAGGTACCTCATCACATTTTTTGTTGCAACAAGGTGAACACGTCTGAGTTCTACCAGAAATTGACTCAAGGTGTTCATAGTAAAACATATATGTGCCCTAGTGTTCGTCAGATACATCAACGATCCAATGATCTGTCTGTACAACGTAGCATCAATCAATTCTGACGAAGTGTCAACTAGGAGCTTCAACTTTGTTTCCATGGGTGTATTCATAGATTTTCACTCCAACATATCAAATCTCTTCAGTATTTCAACTGCATACTTCCCTTGGTTAAGGAAGATGTTCGTTGGGCTCTGCCAGACCTCAAGACCTAAGAAATAGTGCATTAGGCCAAGGTCTTTCATCTCAAATTCTGCAGTGAACTTCTTCTTACATTCAGTGATGATATTTTCTTCTCCAGTTAAGAATAAGTCATCCACATATAGCAGCAATATAACAGGCTCCTCATTCATAACCTTGAAGTAAAGGCTAGAATCAGGTTTACTCTTGGTAAATTCCAAGCTCGTCAGGAAACTGTCAATCCTTCCATACCAAGCTCTAGGAGCTTGCTTCAATCCGTATAGAGCCTTCTTCAAATTGCAGACATGAGTCTTCATGTCTTCAACTTAAAACCCTTGCGTTTGTTCTATATACACTTATTCTTCAATGACACCATTCAAGAAAGTTGTTTTCACGTCCATCTGGTGTAACTTCCACTTCATCTTAGCTGCAAGAGCTATGATGGTTTTGATTGAAGTGTATCTGGCCATAGGAGCAAACGTCTCTTCATAGTCAATGTCTTCCTTTTGAGAAAATACAAGAGCAACAAACCTTGCTTTATATTTCTCAAAACTTCCATCTGCAACATGATTTATTTTGAAAATCCATTTGGAAGATACCACATCCTTGCTCTTTGGTTTGGGAACTATTTCCCATACATCATTCTTTATAATGGATCGGTATTATCCTGTCATGGAATCTTCCCATTCTTTATTCTGAATAGCTTCTTCAAATCAAGTAGACTCCTTCTCTAAGAGATCACACATCAAATCCATATAACTGGAGAATGGCTTGGGTTTCTTGACTTGTCACATGGTTCCTTCGGGGGAACCATACTTCTCTCCATCTTGAATAAGTTCCCTTTCCCAGGATGGATTTCTCTTGTGGGAGATCGTCATCTGGGGAGGTTCTTGGGATTCTATTATGTCATGATCTTCTAGAATATCCTCATCAGGGGAAGTTATGACTTCCCTCACTGGTTCTGCAACTCTGGGAGCCACAGGTTCTTCTTCATATACTTCTTCAAGCTGGCATATTCTTGATTTCTTGAGTGTTTCATCTTCATCAAAGGTTACATCCCTGTTGATCTCAATATGATGGTAACTTGGTATATAAACTCTGAAGACCCTGGAGACCTCACAGTATCTAACAAATATTCCCTTCTTTCTTGAAGGGTCCATCTTGGTTCTCTTCTCTTTCAGAATGTGTACAAATACTGAACAACCAAATATTTTGAGATGGCTTACTTTTGGCTTCTTTCCAGAGAACATCTCTTTAGGGGTCTTGAACCCAAGTGCACTATGGGACAATTTGTTTTGTACATATACTATTTTTTTGTTGCTTCTTCCCATAAGTGCATTGGAAGATCTTGATCATGGATCATAGTCTTCACTGCTTCCATTATAGTTATGTTCTTTCTTTCTACTACACCATTTTGTTGAGGATTGTAGGGAGTGGTGATCTCCCTCTTGATCCCAGAATATTTACAAAAGTTTGAAAACTCTTTTGAGGTGTATTATCCTCCATTATCTGACCTGCGTGTCTTGATCTTTCTTTCAGAGAGATTCTCTATCAAGGATTTGAATTCCTTGAATTCACTTAACACTTCATCTTTTGATTTCAAAAAGTAAACCCAGGTTTTGCAAGAATAGTCATCAATTAAAGACACATAGTATACATACCCATTGATGGAAGTTGATGGAATTGGGCGACATACATCTGAGTGAATGAGATCTAGGACTCCTTTTGCTTTACTGTCTCTCTTCGGGAAAGGGTTCTTGATGTAATTTCCTTGTGCACATCCATTGCACACACCTTCATGGTAAACCTTGAATTCTGGTAGACCTGTGACTGCCTTGCTTACATATGGTAATGTCGTGTAGTTGATGTGAGCTAGTCTTCTATGCCAAATTTCACATGGATTCTCAATGGAATGGGTCAAGGCTGCTTCTAAGTGGCCCTTTATCTTATACAAGCCACCTTCTTCTTTTCCAATAACAATTGCTTCTTTCATGGTAATTTTCCAACATAAAAGTGAAAAACGGTTAAATTTGTTTCTTTTTATTGACTTATGTTAAAGAAAAAAGCATGTTTCATGTTATTATGATGCTATTTTTTCATCCCTCATTCTTCATTTGACTAGATTGACTTGAAGAAAGTGTTGTTTGTTTATTGTAGGAATGTACAATGTTTGAATCGTTGAATTATTGGTGTTGAATCTATTTGCAAATTTGAGGCATAAAATCATAGTTGGCATATAGCTATAGGTCTCTTAACTTCCATTATGCATTTTTGGCCATGTTCCATAGGTCTTTTATGCCTTTGGGTCAAACCCATCAAGTTGCAACACTTAACCCTTTTTTAATTTGTTGTTTTCCAAAAAACTTTACGCTAACATGGGACATCTTAGTTAGCACCCTTTGTCATTTTGGTGCYTAGGACAAGTTTTCTCATATGTCTAGGAGCCTAGTTAGTCCTTTCAATGTGCTAGGTGATTTATATGTACTAAAAAATACACTAAACTACCCTCAATTAAATTGTCAACCCRGGGTAAGTAAACTTAGAKTTGTAGCAAAATATATGCCAAAGGTAAAAGGTTGGTAGGAGTATAATCTAACTAATGAAAGCAGCTATCTAAGGCTAATCTACTCAAGCAAACCTATCTAATGAGCCAACCCTACTAAGCAAAATGAAACTAGGTAACCTAAGTACTTTTGGGCCAAAGATCGATGGATAGTTTCTAAGAAAACAAGTAAAACGTTATGTAAAGCAAACTAGTTCAACAATAATCAATAAGCAAATGACAAAAGCAAACAATTTTAACTTGCCAACCTACATTCAATGAGCAACTACCCTATGAAAGCAAATAAATAAGAAAGTAAGCAAAAGCACCTATCTAACCTATTAAAGCAAATAGACAAGTAAGCAAAGACAACTACCTATCCTACTAAAGCAAATAGACAAGTAAGCAAAGACTTCTCATTGAACAACTATCTAGCCTAAGAAGTAAGTGGACTAAATGCCTAATGAAAAACTATTTCTAATGTGTGAAAGGATATCTAAATGCTCAATGCAATGCATGAAAAGGAAATATATTCTATTGAAAGCAAGAAAGACTAACCACTAATTCTTAATCTATGATAAGCAAACTATTATCTATCAAAGCAACAATAAAACTATTTTCTAAATTATGAAAGCAAGAAACTATCTCTTCTAATCTACGAAAACAAGAACCTATCTTTAATCTATGAAACACTCAAACGTAATGTTGGTGGTTGTGTGAATGCCTTCGGTGGTGACGGATGATATCTCAATGACACTTGACAACAAAGGACAATTCCAATGGTGTAAGCTCAACACTAATCTCAATTGCAAAATGAAAGGTATGGAGTAAACAATCCAATGAAAACTTAGCCATGATAAAAGTAATGTTAACTACCCTGCATATTTATGTATAAACTATCAACAACATAACGAGATCATCATTATTTAACTAAGAAATTTAATTGCATTTTAATCTATGAAAGGAAATTGCATAAAAAAAAACTATGTTATTTCTACTCTATTTATTCAAGCTATGATGAATTAAAAACATAAATTAAACTATGATATCAAGAAGTAAGTTAACAATTACATTAACCAATAACGAAGCAAATGAAATCTATCTAAAACTAAAGTAAGCAAACTATAATTCAAAAACTGGAAGTAAATATATCTATCCATCAACATCCCTGTCAAAGAAAACCCAAATTAAAACTATGTTCTGTTATGATTAAAAATCTATTCTAAACTTGACTGTAAATTTGTAAAAGAAAACAAGATTTAACATTTAACTGCATATGAAGGTTAGTAAAGAGAGAGACTTTTTAATTGCACATGGAATTAGTAAAGAGACTTGCAAGACTATTCCTAGTCTATCAAATCAACACATACTATCACATATCATCATCTAACCTGCAAAAGAGAAGTAAAACAATGAGCTACAGCAAACTAATTAATTAAATAAAAACATGTACATACAGGAAATAAGAAAGAGCAATTTATATTACAAAATGCGTAAATAAAAATAATAACAATCACTAGACTGTTGGTGGGCCCCCCAGCAAGTTGTGGCTACCTTCTACAAGCAAACCACGAACTTCAATAAGCCGAATTCACCATGAAAGTTAAAAACCCAATTCTGGCACTATTCTGGCAATGTGAAAAATAAAAAACAGAGTACAACGAGTTTATCTCCAATCTGATGGCTCTTCTACTTGCTTAACAATCTAATGACCATCCTAGTAGTATTTATAGGTTTACAAACCAAGTGGTCTACCACAGGAGGGTCGAACCACCTTTAAATTCGGAAAAAAACAATAAATGCGGCCATAACTAACAAAACGAACGAAGTCAATAATCACCCTCTTTGGACAACTGAAATCGAGTTGTCTTGAGCTTAGTAGCTAGAGGGGGCAATGATAAACAAAACCCATGTGCTCTATTTTTCCATCACTAGTCGCCAATACCATAACCGCCAACTCGCCTTGCGTTTTTGTGCAATACTAGGTGTTGGAACGAGTGTCGGATCAGGTATCGAAACAAGTGTTGGATCAAGTGTCGGATCAAGAAACATGGTGTGTTTTTCCCTATAATAGCAAAAAAACATGAATTAACTCTTGGAAGCATAAAAACATGATAAATTAAACTTGATTTAATCATAAAACACGAATTACAAGTACCTTATGCCGATTGTACCATTTTATCATAAAATTCTTCAAAAAGCTCCTTTGAAAGATGAAAAATGCATATGTACGTATGGAAAAAAGTGTATAATAATGTCATGAAAATGATCATATCTCGGGCCCAACATTACCCCCACACTTACGATTTTGCAAGTCCCACTGCAAACAAAAAGAAGTTCCCCTCGGAACTAGGCTTGCTAAGGAGGGTCGGTTTTAGAAGCCTCTCCTTCTTGTTGTGTAAGCTTAGCCTTGTGCCTCTTGTATTTCTTTAATTGTGCTCTGAGGCTGCAGTTAGATTGGGTCATCCCATCGACCAACTGTTGAAGGGAGTTAACTTTTTCCTGAAGGACTGCATTGTCATGATGAAGGTGTGCATCTATTGTCTTCCTCTCTTCCAATTGTTGGAGAAGTTGATGGTTTTCCTTTTGTAGCTCCTCTATAGTTGGGGCAGAATCAATGATCTCCGAGGAAGGCTTAGGTCCTTTGAGAGATGTGGACAATTTATCAATTTTAGGGTCTAGATTAGGCATGGGTGAAGTAGGAGTGATGAGAGATCGGAAAGGTGAGGTAGGTTCTGATTTTGTTTTCCTTAGTGGCTCTAATCCATCTGTAAAGACTTCTCTAGGTGTCTTATGAGGGCACTCAAGGTCGGAGGACACTTGGATTGGATACGAAGCAGGTGGAGGCTTTGCATAAGGCTTGGTTCTTGTGTTCTGGGTACTCTTATAAAAGGGTTCCTTACCAAATCGGTTGGCTCCCCTCTTCTTTGTGGGAATGATGGAAAAGCCTTGTTGCATTACTTCTTAGGTTTTCTTAGGTGTAGGATCAAGAGAAAATGAAGGCATTGGGGGGTCAACAATAGGCTTCTTTTGGTCTTTGTTCTTGGTCTTTTTCCCCAATGAAGAAGTAGGAATATCAACAAGATTTTGGTATTGTTCCGACAAAGAGAGGTTTTGTGCAATGGAGTTTGGAGTTCTTGAGAGCAAGGCTTGGATGGAGAGATATTTTTTAGGCTAAGTGGCTTTCTGTCGGTCTTAACTGCCAAGTGGGGGTTTGCAAATTCGTAGATAAAGGCATCCCAACTTTTCCCCTGTTTCTCTAGTTCAGTAAGAATGAGAAGTTTGATCAAACCGTGGTGGAAGAGACTATTGTGGGGGTTAGTCACATTTTTCCTCACTTGAGAGGACATCTTCTCCAAGCTTTTGAGAAAATAAAGGGAAAATTCAAGGGTTTATTGAACAGAAATGAGCCAGCAATCTAAAATGACAAGCTTTGAAGGTGGAGTATCTACCTTCACATGTAATTAACATTGTGATGATGATGAGGGGGTTAACCAATTCTGGCTTTATCCACTCCCTAGCATACCCTTTTTCTCCTGAAATGCTCTCAAATTCAGGCTTAAACACCCTGTTGTAGAAATTGATGATTCTTGAACCATCTATCTCCCATTCTTGGGAGTTTTGTTGCAGTAGCAATTGACTCTTCTGTGACTGCAAAGTTGAGAGACCCTACGTGTGTTATCTTGCCATCAAAACCAATTGCAAATTGCATGGAAAGACCATCATCATGGCCTTGCAAACTAGACAGAAATGGCCCCCAGCCAGCACGCAAGAACACTTCCCTGCACTGTGTGAATTCTGGAATGGAAAACAAGTCTGCATAGGAGGAGGGTTCGTATCTCCTGGGCATTATGACAGAGTTTGAATTCACCAAGCGAGGGATAAATCGAGCCAAGAAATGACACAGATTGGGCACGGTCTGAGTGCGATTGGAATAGAGGGTGAATTTTACCAAGCAAGGGTGCGAACAAGCCAAGAGATGACACGGGTTTAGCAAAATCTAAGTGCGATTAGAACAGAGGGCGAATTTGGCAGAGGTTGGGTGCGATTTCTTAACATAGAGGAGAGAAATTGGCAAGGGAAAATGAGATAATAGAGTGCGCAGCCAAATTTTGGATGCTCTTATGGTGGAGTACGTTGCCCACATGTGTGCGCGAGCTTCCATGTGTGAAGAATTCGAATTCAAAGGCTCGACTTGGAGCAATGTACTAGTGCGTAACTAGATCAATGTCCAAGTCTGTTGACTTGGACATTTGATCATAACCATATGAAGCATCTTTAATCAATGCTTGCAACCAATGTAATTGAATATAATTGAATTTTGGTTACCTAGAATCTAGGACAGTTACTGGTATGCAATTCAATGGCACTTCAAACGGCACTTCAAACGGCATCTCATCCGGCACCTCATACGATACTTCATCCGGTACCCCTGTGTTAAGTGCATTTTCACCTTTTATAATGGATAGCCTGCAATTTTGAAGTGTTTTTGACAACCATAGTGGTTAATGAGCAGAGGCAGAGTGCTCCATGCTCACTCATTCTTCTTGCATATGACATATAATGTCAAAACCTATAATGAATGGGTTATAGAAAGCATAAAACATGTATTGTCAAACCTACAGTTTGCATCTTGTAATGGAAGATAACCAATAAAGAGTGGTATGTTAAATAACCAATAAAGAGTGGTCTGTTAAGCATGAGTTCAGTAATGTATAGCACACAAGAGTTAAGCATTAAAACATAACATGACTATCAATGTAATAACCTGTATCATGGTAATAATAGAAAAATTCTTGCAAATACTCTTTTCTCTAGGCAATGATCATTTGTTAGCTCATGAACCCCTCCCCCACACCTAAGTATTGTGACACCTCACAATCAAAAGTATAGGAAACTAGTCAGTACCCCCCAATAGCCAAAGATTTATAGTATGTCAAGTGTAAAGATGAAATTTCACAGATTGGTCTAATGAGACAGTTAGGAGATGGCCCCACCTATAGGATAAGAGATCCTATATATAGATAAGAAGAGGTAGGCAAGAGAGTTTCAAGATAGTCTTAGAGTCATTTCTCAATGGGAAGTTGATGAGATTCAATAACCTTAGCTTAACCACACATACTCCATGTCATTTTTGTCTGCAAGTAATGTCGTACATCAAGACAAGTTTACATTTATTATTTATTTTTGTCAGATTACCATCCTCGCTAGGTAGAATGCCCCACTGCTAGCAAGCCTGTTCAGTGCTCCGGTGGGTTTACCTAGTCATACCATAGGCCGTTACCTGCTGCCAGCAGACCTGTTCAGTATCCTGGTGGGTTAGCCTCTTAAACCCTTAGAGACTGGTCCTCCATCTTTTAAGATTTTAATATAAGATTGATTATGCAAGAAGATGGGGGGACAGCTCTGAAAACAACTTTTCTTTCTTTTTTTCTTTTCAATTGGGATGGTATTAATGTTAGAGGATGAATTTCCGTTATATTATTAGTGGTTGTCCTTATGTAAGGGGTACTTAAGCGGACATAGCCTATCTAAAGATATGATATAATCAAGCTATTTAGTGTGTAGTGGATGGTACCATTGAGAAAGAATAGAAAGGTATCTCTAGGCTCAACTCACTTTCTTCTTTTGTAATTATTATGATGTTTCCATGACTAACTGCTAATAAGACCTCCCTATTACTCTTTGATAAAGACGCTTGACTTACTTACTCAGGTTTCTTAGAAAAACTGTACGAGAGACCTCTAGGCTTGATAGTTATGGTATCACTTCCTTATACAGTGGTGAAGAGTTTCAAGAGCAACTGCTTTAGAATGCCTTAAAAATGTTAATTTTTCAAAAACATGGCTAATTACAGTAAGTCACTATTCATTTGATGCTTTGGCAGACACCAAATTCAAGTATAACAATGTTGTGAAGAAAGATATTGAAACTGTGTACTCCTGGTGAAATAAATACTTACAGAAACCTCTTAGAATTGCCTTATTAACAAAAACTATTTACATATATACAATAGGAAATCTTAAAAAAAAAATTCAAGAACAAGGGGGGGCTTCCCCATCTAATAAGGCCAATGCCTTGTCAGCTGACATGACCTGTAGAAAATCCTCTCTGGAAATGGGCTTATGATAAAATATAAGTCAGTGTCCATTTACCACAAAGGAGACTTGTCCATCGTCAATTGTTTTAATTTTTATAGCTCCATTGTCATATACAGTGTCTACCTCGTAAGGGCCTAACCAATGGGTAGTAAGTTTGCCTTTGAAGGTTTTGAATCGGGAATCAAACAACAGGGCCCAGTCACCAGGCTAGAAGTGTTTCTTTTTAATAAAATTTCCATGCCACTTGCTCCTCTGGTTTTGGACCAATATTGTCCATTGGATGGCATCTTGCCTGATTTCATCCAACTCATTCAATTGTAGGGCTCATTGCTTCTGAGCCTCATCCAGGTTCAATCCTAATTCTGCATCAATACAGAAGGTCCTTACTTGGAATTCTATTAGTAAAAGTACTTGTTTCCCATACACTAGCTCATAAGGGGTATGCCCAATGGTATTTCTCCAGGTAGTTTGCTATGCCCACAAATCCTTTGGGAGTCTGTCAGCCCAATCTCGGTGATGTAACTGAACATTCTTGGTCAAGATGGCTTCCATACTTTGTTTGCGGATTCTAAATGACCATTGGCTTGTGGGTGGTATGGAGAAGATTTACAATGTTTAATCCCATATTTCTCTGTTAGCTCTTTCATCATCTTGGAAGTGAATTGAGTGCCTTGGCTGGTAACAACTTCACGAGGGACATCAAAGCGGGTAAAGATGTCTTCATAGATAAATTCGACAACAGACTTCTATGTGGCCCTAAATGGGGCTTTTTCCTTTACCCATTTGGTGACATAGTTTGTACAAACTAAGATATAGTTCTTCCTACGAGACATGGGTGAAATTGGTCCTACAAAGTCAAGGGCCCATTTTTCGAAGGGTTCTATCATAACTTGGGCCTGCAAAGGAATTTCGTCAGATGATGTAGGTCTTCCTAACCTTTGGAAACTATCACAACTTCTCACATACTTGGCAGCATCTTTGAAAATGCTAGGCCAATAGTACCCTGAATGTAACACCTTATATGTTGTACGTTTGTCAGAGAAATGGCCACCACATGGTCCATCATGACAACTTAGTATTATTTCAGGTACCTCATCCTCTCAGACACATCTACAAATAATCAAATCAGGACCTATGTGAAAAAGATCATGACCAACCCAAGAGTAATTATCACTTTGTGTAATAATTTTCCGCTTTTCATGAGGTGACAAATGAGATGGTAACTTCCTAGTGGCCAAACAGTTTTCCATATCCGCAAACCATGGGGTATTGACAGAGAGGGAAAAGAGGTGCTCGTCTGGGAAACTATCATCTACAGGGATATCATCATCCTCGTTGTTTATTCAGGAAATAAATTCAGCTACTACATTATCCTTTCCAGGTCGGTCAAGCACAGTGATAATAACAAGAGCCACCTAGTTACTCGGCCATTAGTTATAGGTTTGTTCATGAGAAACCTAATGGAAGAATGATCAGTGTGTAAAAATACTTCATAACCTGTAATGTAATGACGAAACTTGTTAATAGCATGAACAACTGCCAAGAACTCTTTCTCGGTGATTGTGTAGTTTAACTCGGTAGGGGACAAGTTCTTGCTTACAAAATAAATGGCATAGGATTGTTGGTCCTCTTTCTGCCCTAATACCCCTCCTATCATTGTGTCGGAGGCATCAGTGGATATATGAAATGGGAGAGTCCAATTGGGCCCTCTAAGAACTGGTGCCACAGACAGCTTCGTTTCAGGGTTTCAAAGGCATTTTGACAATGCTCAATCCAAACAAAATCAACATCTTTTATCAATAATCCAAACATAGGTGCAGCAATCTTTGTAAAATTTTCAATAAACCGTCGGTAATATTCGGCATGTCCAAGAAATCTTCTCACCTCTTTCTGAGTCTTGGGGGGTGGAAGTCTGAAAATGACCTGAATATTTACAGGATCGACTTTTATCCCTTCAAATGAAACATGATGTCCTAGAACCACTCCTTCAGTTAACAACATTTTGCATTTTTCATGACTTAGAGATAGGTTCATTTCCTGGCATCTAATGAGGACTTTTTCTAAGTTGTCTAAGGATTCTTGGTAAGTGTTTCCATAGATTGTGAAGTCATCCATGTAGACCTCCACACAATCATGAATAAGATCGACAAATATCCCTAATATTGCTCGTTGAAATGTGGCAGGAGCATTACACAATCCAAATGGTAAGACCCTATAGGCATAGGTGCCCCATGGACAAGTGAAGGTAGTCTTGTCACGGTCCTCGGGTGCTATAAGAATCTGGTTGTACCCACTGTACCCATATATAAAGGAAAAGTACTTCTTTCCAGACAAGGTATCTAGAAATTGGTCAATGAAAGGAAGAGGAAAGTAGTCTTTTAGAGTGGCCTTGTTGAGTTCTCAGAAATCAACACAAATTCTCCATTTCCCGATCATTTTCTTTGGGACCACTACAAGCGGGGATACCCACTTACTGTCAGAGATGGGATAGATAAATCTGGCATTTAACAACTTTTGGATTTCCTCCTTGACTATGCCTTTGAGTGTTGGGTTCATCCTTCTTTGGGGTTGCCTAACAGGTATTACTTCCCCTTGGGTGTATATATGATGGATGCATGTGTCAAGGTGTATACCCTTCATGTTAGTGTATTCCCAGGCAAATGCTCTTGATTGTTCTTTAAGGATATCTACTAACTGTTTATGTTGGTCTGTATCTAGCCCAGAGTTTATATGTAAAAATTTCCCTGGACTAATCTCATAGGGCATAGTATAAGACATTGCAGACTCATCTATCTCAAAAATAAAATATGTCAAAGACAAAATGGATGGGTCTAATTGTTCTTGAAATTCTTCCCCAAACATGTACTCAAATTGGGGAAAAGACTGTGGAAAATCCACACATGTGATGGAAAAAATGAACTGATTTAGCACATTTTCTGGTGTATGTTCCTGAAGTTCCCTTGCATGGTCACTAGGCAATACGGGTTCTTCCCAGTCCTCGTTCTCGTATGGGAATTCAAGCCACCATAGATTCTCCATAATAGGTTGAGCTGGAGGGTAAATGGTGAGCTTCTGGATAGAGAGACCATTCGAGATGGTCATTTCTCCTTCTCTACAGCCAATAAATGCATTGGTTGTGGCTAGCCAAGGTCTTCCCAAAATAACGGCATGGCCTCTGGCAGGATCCTTTGAATGAATGACAAGAAAATCTACGGGGTACTTCCATGAGGCTAAAGTAACCATGAAATCATCTAAAATCCCTTAAGGTATAACCCTAGTCTTATCTGCTAATTCCAAAATGGTTGGGGTAGGCCAAAGAAGAGGTTGTAACTGTAATTGTTCCAAGGTAGTAGCGGTCATAACATTGATGGTTTCCCCTAGGTCTATGAGAGTGTTTCCAACAGATACCTCATTAATGGTTATAGTCACTACGGGGTTTCCTGGATTCCCATATTTTTCTAGCTTTGCCTGCTCTAATATGTACTCAAAGAGTCCTCCTACCAAGTGTACTATAAGAGGGTCCTTTTGCTTCCTACCTGGCTTCTTGATACACAATTCTTTGACTACCTTATTGTAGATTGGAATGTCTTTAATAGCTTGAAGCAAGGGAATATTGACACAAATATTTTTCAATTCATTGAGAATGTCAAATTCCGATCGGGTGGTAGGTTTCTTGATTACCAATCGGTCTGGATAAGGAGGGACCTTCATAATTTATGAAGGTTCATTTTGGGGAAGCTTGGGTTCTTGATTCCTCGGGATAATAACATCTTCCCACCTAGTGTCATCCATGGGTTGTTGGGTGGTTTCTTCTTCTTCTTCTTCCTGGATGAATACTGACCTAGAACTTTTCCCGATCTTAATTGAATTTCCTTTAATGGAACAGGAGTAATGACATATGTCAGGAAGGCCTGCATCTCAACATTGTTAAGAGGTTGAGGGGGCTTATTATTGGGGTTCAGCACTGGTTGTGTCGATAATAGTGTCGGTCTCGGGGAGCTTGCATTTTGATATTGTAGGGGTTGTTGTTGTGGGATAGAAGGTAAAGGTGGTGGAACGAATCCTGGCAGAAGCTGTGGAGTGTTCAATGGGAACTAAGGATAAGGATGGTTGGACATAGGAATAGGTGGAGCTTCAGGGTTTCCTAGATTGTGTCCTCCTCTCCATCCTTGTAGCCAAGGATGTTGGTACTGAGTAGACCATTTTTGCCAACCTAGTGAGTTCCACTATTGTTGTTGTTGATAATAGGGTGGAACTTGGGATTGTAGATCTGGGCATGTGGGATGATTCTTAGGCTGCCATGGCCTCCTAGGTGCATAAGAAGACTCCCCAGGATCTCCACTCCTATAGATGGCTAATAAACCGGGCAAGGATGGACATTTCTCAGTTAAATGGTCTTCTGTACAAAAGCCACAAACTGAAATGTTATCTAATGGGCATTCCCTTGAGGAATGCTTCCTTCTTCATCTTGGGTAATATATGCCCATTGCTTCATTCTCCTCCTCATGTTTCTTTTTTAGTTTAAGGGTGTCCAACTAGGAACCTATTATGCTTAGGATGTCTATCTTGAAGTTTTCTATAAGGTTCCCTATCTCTGCTCTTGTAATACCACTTGAACTAACTGGTTTTAAGCTTCTATTGTAAGGGTCTCGAACATTCTTTCCTGTTTTGGCTCTACTTCTTGAGTAGTTTTTACACATTTCACATATTTCAGCAAATGGTTTATGAGAAATATCACATGATGCCATCAGGTTAAGCATCTATAAATATTCTTCTAAAATTCCCTTAAGGAAAAGAGCCCTAACTGCATCCTCTGGGAGGTCATGGTATTTTGACTTCTGGTAGATATAACCAAATCTTTCCATATAGTCTTCAAGGGTCTCGTCTTCTAACTGTTGGACTTTAAAGATGTCATTACGAGACTCTTTGGTCTTGCAATAGTCTTGGTACTTCTTAAGAAATATGTCTTTCATGGATTCCCAATACCTAATACTGGATTCTCCCAACCCCATGAACCATCTTAATGCAGAGTCTTTAAGGGTGGCAGGAAAGAGTTTTAATTTCTAGGCATCTTGCACATAGTTGTAGCTCCTGCACAAGATGTCAAATTCAAATAGGAAGGTGTCTGGATCTTCACTGTTTTTACCATAAAAGGTAGGCAGTGCTGAGAGAGGAATATTCTCAATGTTGACATTTGGAGTGGTGTCTAAAATCGGAAATTTGAAGGTAGTTTCGGTTTGGTTTCCAGTTTCTTCTTCCTCCCTGTGTCTTACATTGTTATGGTCCTCCTGATCACCCATATTGGCTTGGTTTCCAAAAAGAGAGTACCTAAGTGCTTTTATCTTTGAAGAGAACAAAGTTTCTCTTTGATGAAAAGGTCTTCCTACTGATTGGATGTCTGGGACTCTACTCAAGCCGGTTGAGATTATTGGTGGCAAATTTTATGTGTCAACTTGAGAGATAATTACCTTTGGCTGAGCTACCAAACAAAAGATTCACCTATTTAGGGTCTATGATATCTTGAAAGTTAGGATTTCCTGGTGGTGGTGTAAAAGCAAAGGTTGTATTGTTTGGTTCTGTGGAAGACTCGAGTGGTTTTTCCTCCTGTCCTAATATGATTGATGCTTCAGTTTCTTGTTCTATAGTGCTCCCTATGTTAGTCCCTTCAGAGACTATTTTAGATCTTTGGGTTGAGCTAGCTCCTGTTTTTCAATATCGGTCTACGAATTTTATAAGAGGAACATTCCTTCCCCCAAAAAGATCGGAAGGAACCTTGGTTGAAAGGTCTGATTTTGATTTAATGTATCTGCCTTGTGGGTCTCTAGGCCTATTCATCAAAGAAAGAAAAAAGAAAAAGAAAAAGCTACCATTTGATTCCTAGGTCTATTCATGAAAAATAAAAACAAAAAGAAAAACTACCATTGGGTTTGGGGGAACCTGCTATAGAAGATGTGCAAGTTCTTACCTCTCGTCTTAAAGTTCCCCCACCACCAAACTAATGCTAAAGTCTAGAAATAGTCTAATTCCTAATCACTTCTTACCTTGAGACAACTCCCCAGCAACGACGCCAAAATGTTAGGTGATTTATATGTACTAAAAAAGACACTAAACTACCCTCAATTAAATTGTCAACCCGGGATAAGTAAACTTAGAGTTGTAGAAAAATGTATGCCAAAGGTAAAAGGTTGGTAGGAGTATAATCTAACTAATGAATGCAGCTATCTAAGGCTAATATACTCAAGAAAAACTATCTAATGAGCAAACCCTACTAAGAAAAATGAAACTAGGTAACCTAAGTACTTTTGGGTCAAGGATTGATGGATAGTTCCTAAGAAAGCAAGTAAAACCCTATGTAAAGCAAACTAGTTCAACAATAATCAATAAGCAAATGACAAAAGCAAATGATTTTAACTTGCCAACCTACATTCAATGAGCAACTACCCTATGAAAGCAAATAAATAAGCAAGTAAGCAAAATCACCTATCTAACTTATTAAAGAAAATAGACAAGTAAGCAAAGACAACTACCTATCCTACTAAAGCAAATAGATAAGTAAGAAAAGACTTCTCATTGAACAACTATCTAGCCTAAGAGGCAAGTGGACTAAATGCCTAATGCAAAACTATTTCTAATGCGTGAAAGGAAATCTAAATGCTCAATGCAATGCATGAAAAGGAAATCCATTCTATTGAAAGAAAGAAAGACTAACCACTAATTATTAATCTATGATAAGAAAACTACTATCTATCAAAGCAACAATAAAACTATTTTCTAAATTATGAAAGCAAGAAACTATCTCTTCTAATCTACGAAAACAAGAAACTATCTTTAATCTATGAAACACTCAAATGTAATGATGGTGGTTGTGTGAATGCCTTCGGTGGTGACGGATGATATCTCGATGGCACTTGAAAACAAAGGACAATTCCAATGGTATAAGCTCAACGCTAATCTCAATAGAAAAATGAAAGGTATGGAGTAAACAATCCAATGAAAACTTAGCCATGATAAAAGTAATTTCAAATACCCTGCATATTTATGTATAAACCATCAACAACATAACGAGATCATCGTTATTTAACTAAGAAATTTAATTGCATTTTAATCTATGAAAGGAAATTGTGTAAAAGAAAACTATGCAATGTCTACTCTATTTATTCAAGCTATGATGAATTAAAAACATAAATTAAACTATGATATCAAGAAGTAAGTTGACAATTACATTAATCAATAACAAAGCAAATGAAATCTATCTAAAATTGAAGTAAGCAAACTATAATTCAAAAACTGGAAGTAAATCTATCCATCCATCAACATCCCTGTCAAAGAAAACCCAAATTAAAACTATGTTCTGTTCTGATTAAAAATCTATTCTAAACTTGATTGTAAAATTGTAAAAGAAAGCAAGATTTAACATTTAACTGCATATGAAGGTTAGTAAAGAGAGAGACTTTTTAATTGCACACGGAATTAGTAAAGAGACTTGCAAGTCTGTTCCTAGTCTATCAAATCAACACATACTATCACATATCATCATCTAACTTGCAAAAGAGAAGTAAAACAGTGAGCTACAGCAAACTAATTAATTAAATAAAAACATGTACATACAAGAAATAAGAAAGAGCAATTTATATTACGAAATGTGTAAATAAACATAAGAACAATCACCATACTGTTGGTGGCCCCCCAGCAAGTCGTGGCTACCTTCTACAAGCACACCACGAACTTCAATAGGTCGAATTCACCATGAAAGTTAAAAATGCAGTTATGGCACTATTCTAACAATGTGAAAAATCAAAAACAGAGTACAACGAGTTTATCTCCAATCTGATGGCTCTTCTACCTACTTAACAATCTAATGACCGTCCTGGTAGTATTTATAGGTTTACAAACCAAGTGGTTGACCAGAGGAGGGTCGAACCACCTCTAAATTCGGCAAAATACAATAAATGCGGCCATAACTAACAAAACGGAGGAAGCCAATAATCGCCCTCTTTGGACAACTCAAATCGAGTTGTCTTGAGCTTAGTAGCTAGAGGGGGCAATGATAAACAAAACCCGTGTGCTCGATTTGTCCATCACTGGTCGCCAATACCATAACCGCAAACTCGCCTTGCATTTTTCTACAATACTGGGTGCTGGAACGAGTGTCGGATCAGGTACCGGAACGAGTGTTGGATCAAGTGTCGTATCAAGAAACATGGTGTGTTTTGCCCTATAATAGCATAAAAACATGAATTAACTCTTGGAAGCATAAAAACATGATAAATTAAACTTGATTTAATCATAAAACATGAATTACACGTACCTTATGCCAGTTATACCATTTTGTCATAAAATTCTTCAAAAAGCTCCTTTGAAAGATGAAAAACTCATATGTACATATGGAAAAAAGTGTATAATAACGTCATGAAAATGATCATATCTCGGGCCAAACACAATGACCGAGAAAAATTTGTACAACTCTCTCTCATCTGCTTATATCTTATGGGCTCCCTTCTTTTTGTTTCATTTTGCACTGCATAGTTTATTGTTGCTTGCACCATTCTACTTAATGCCATGTTGTAGTTTGATTCACTTTGCTAACCACCTTCATATTCTTCTCTATCACTTTGTAGTGTAATTAACCCTAAAAATTCAGAGTAATCACATAAAATGTAGTGCAAAACCTAGGAACACAAGAGAAAAGAGAGATAAACCCTAAAAAAGATCTCTTTGATAATAAAAAATAGAGAGCTATGTTCATTTGCCTATTCAAGGGGGAAACTACAATAACAATTCTTGAAAAAACATTACATAACCTTCTACTATATATATATATATATATATATATAATCTTAACTCCCTATGGGCCCCTTATAATGAGGGTCAACCAACTAATTTGGGCCTTATTAATAAAAATGACCCATTTACAATGACATACTATTAACTAACTATTTATGTGCCTTATTCAAGGAAGGTGGCCTCATGCATTAATACAATATATAAATAAGGGGGTTAGTGTAGGACCTTAACATACCCCCCCCTTCAAAAGTAGCATTGTCCTCAAGGTTGAAGGTGAGGAAATTGTTTTAGAATCACTATTAGTTCCCATGTGGCATCTTCTAGTTGCATATGTTTTCAATGGATCAATACTTCCTTGATCATGTGTCGATGCAAATGGCGCTCTCTAGTATCCAATACTACTTTTGGTTGGATCCAAATGGAATATTCTTCATCAATTTATAGTAGGTTGGTTTTCACTTTGCAATTTGATCCCACGACATTCTTCAAACATGAAACATGAAAGACTAGACGAATCTTGGAGTGGGATGGGAGAGATATCTTTTAAGCAACCTGACCAATGCATTGTATGATCTGATAGCGACCATAGAACTTGAGAATTAGATTCTAGGGAACTTTATCTTTGAGTGATGTTTGTTTATAAGGCTACATGTGAAGAAACACTTAATCCCCTCCATTAAAAGAACGTTCAGATCTATGTTGATCATCTTGTTGTTTCATTTAATTTTTCACCATAACCAAGTTGTTCTTGAGGATATAGATAATGGCTTCTCTAGTGTGAAGTGTTATATATACTACATGAACCTTAGAGGTGCTTGGTACATAAGATGCCATTGACAGGGGTTTTGGCCATAAATGACTTCATATGGTGTCATTTTGGTAGCTCCATGATAAGTAGTGTTGTACTACCATTTGGCAAGGGGAAGCCATTGTTCCCATTGGGGCATATTTTCATAAGAAAAACATCTCAAATAGGTTTCTAAGAACTTGATTACCACTTTTGTTTGACCATCAATTTGAGGATGATATGCAATGCTCATATTCAGTTGTGTACCTTGAAGTTTAAATAGCTTGACTACCAAAATTTGTCGGTGAATGTGGGGTCCCGATTTCAGTTAATGGAAGTGGGCATACCATGTAGCTTAAAGATATGATCTATGAAGGCTTGGGTCACTAAGGACAGAGTGAAAAGATGATCTAGGGCATGAAAATGAGTAGATTTTGAAAGATGGTCAACAACCACCATGATGATTGATTTGTTTCCTTCTTTTGGGATCCCCATGATAAAAATCCATTGAAATTTCTATCCAAATATGTGTTGGGATCGGTAGTGGTTGAAATGCCCCTGGTATCTTCATTGTATCTCCCTTGTTTCTTTGGAAAGCATCACAGGATGCTACGAAGTATTGGATACGTATTTTCGTGTCATCCTGGAAGATTGAATGCTTAGTTCTTTCATAGGTTCTATGAAATCCAAAGTTGCATGTTATTGGTGATGAATGTATCTCCTCTAAGACTCATTCTTTTATGGCTGAGTTATTTTCCAGAACAATGTGACCTTTATACCACAATGTATCTTGTTTCCCTGTAAAAATTTTAGGTGGGTTGGGACCTACTTGAAGTCGTTGGATGAGCTTCCTTAAAGTATTGTTCACTAGCCACTCCCTATGGCCCTCCTCAAGCCATACCAGAATTGGTAATGATAAGGAAAGGAGTGACCCATCCTCCTTGAAATGGTTGGATAAAACATCAACCACAACACTCTCTTTACACTTCTTATATACGATCTCATCATCATACCCCAACATCTTGGTGACCCGTTTATGTTGCTATGGTTAAGACAACCATTGTTCAAGGAAGTAATTTAGATTATGATGGTAGCTCTTGATTTTAAAATTCTTCCCTATGAGATACGGTTGCCAAGTCTCCATTGCATGAAGGATAGCCATCAATTCCTTCCCATATGTGGAGTTTACCAAATTGCGGTCACACAACTATTTACTAGTGAATGCCAAAGGGTGCCCTTCTTGCATCAATACTACTATGAGACTTATAACTAAAGCATCACATTCCAAGACAAAAGTCTTATTAAAGTCGAGCATTAAAAAAATTGGAGTAGTGCACATAGAATCCTTAAATCAACAAATACCTATGTTTCTACCTCACTCCAAACAAAGGAATTATTTTTAAGGAGTGAAGTTAGGGGAATTGCAATTTTGCCATATTTTTTCAAAAATTAGGCTCAAAATCATGTGACGATCAATACTCTTCAGTGTTTTGGGACAAGTTCAATCTTGCATAGCCGCCACTTTTTTGGGATCAACTCGTAATCCCTCCTAACTTACAATATGACCCAAATATTCAACCTTGGGATCCCCAAAATCACATTTGAAGCGACTCACAAATAATTGGTTATCTCTCAAGAGTTACAAAGACTCATCCACATGCTTTATGTGTGATTCCCATGCTTTATTGTAGATCAGATATCATCAAAGAAGACTAGCACAAAATTGTGTAGGAAGGGTTTGAAAATCTTGTTCATGGGGCTCTTGAAAGTGGATGGAGCATTACAAAGGTTGAAAGGTATCACTAGAAACTCATAATGACCTATGTGCATTCTGAAGGATATCTTTGGGATGTTTACCTATTTTATCTTGATTTGGTGGTATCCTGAACATAGATCAAGCTTAGTGAAAAAAGTTGCTCGATGAAGTTCCTCAAGGAGATAATCAATAACAAATATGAGAAATTTGTCCTTGATTGCCAATTTATTGAGAGCCCGAAATTCAAGACACATGCACCAGGTTCCTTCCTGTCTTAATACCATGACTACTAGTGATGAGTAAGGGATTGTACTAGGATGTATGACTCCCGCTTCCAACAACTTGTGAATGATATTTTATGTTTCATTATTTTGTGTAAAAGGGTGTTGGTAAGGAAATACATTTCATATTTGACTTCTTGGAATAGGGGTAATTTGATGGTCATGCTCTCCTCGAGAAGGAGGTAAACCCTTCAGTGTCTCAAAGACTCGATGATGTTTTTCAAGGACTAGTTGCAATTTTGGGTGTATTCCTTGTGTCAAGTTAGCTATAACCTGTATGGAATTAAATTAGGAAATAATGCCAGAGAGGCCCTTCTTTAGCAACTTCTCCATACAATGAGAGATGATTTTTTCAGGAGAGCCTACCTGAATCCCTCAAAGGGTGTGTACATGACCCTCTTTATTGAAACTCATATAGGTTTCTTTGAAATCCATGATGATTGGTCTCGATGTGCGCAACCATTCTCCCCCAATACTATATACCTGGGGATATTTTGGATCTAGGTGACTGATCCTAACAGGTCAGAACCATCAAAATTATTCAAGTCCACCTTAGGAGAATGGTTCCATATGTTATGATTCATTGATCTATTGTTGTGCGAACCCGATGATGGTTGTGGGTGGATAAATAGTTCTAAGTTATAAGTTTCTTCTTTGTGTGGCTCAATGTGTTGTGTATTCTAGTGATTTTCTTCTGGTATGCCCCAAGATATCATACTCGTCAACTTCTCAATCAACATCATTTCGAAGTTTTTGAACTTCTCATCCAACTTCACATCCAAATTTTTATCCAACTTCTCATCCAACCTGGTTATGTCCTCCTGGGTTTTCTTAAGTTGGCCTTCCATGCAATCCAAATTAATTGTAGTAGAGTGGGTGTTCATGTTGTTTGGAGAAGTATGAGGTGGTTTATAGGTACCCTTCTTGGGTGAGCTCACAAAAAAAGGTTACTAGGTCCTGGGGACAAGGGAGTGTCAGGTGCTATATCTTTCTAATATGAACATGGGATCCAAGAATAGTACTTGGCCCAATATCTCAAGGAACTAACTAAGGAGGCTTAATCGTGCCCTTAGTTGTACTACTTGACTACCCAAGCACTAGAGAGTGATATCCTTGAGTGTTATACTCAGTGTACTATAGCAACAAGATGACTAATTGGTTTATCTAAATCTGGTATTAGGTATACCTAGGAGATGTCCTAAATACCCAAGGGTTTGTGGAAGTGATATTTTTTTATAAGTACTATCTTATGCGGTACTACTTGAAGAGGTATCAACATGGGTTATAAGGGTTTCCAACAATGTGATTCCAATTGTATTTCCTACGTGTATTCTTCCACTACTACATTTTTACCCAATAAACAATAGATCGTTATGATATTAAAATTTTATGAGCTTGACAACCCAAGAAAAAAATCTAAAGATCACCAGAAAATAACTTGTGCAAGGTTGGGTTTGAGGCCAAAATGTAAAATGATCACAACTTTTCCTATACTTATCAGATTGGTTAAAATGACCTCAATTTTGAAATTCCAAAACTTCTCTAATCTACTAGCATTAGATTGACTAGAATATGTGCACTTTATCAAAATATATCCAATCTGCAAAATTCACGACCTTCCTAGAAAAAACCCTAAAAAAGATTGATTTTAAATCAATGATATCTCCACTTCCTAGACTCTGTTTTGGGCGATTTTATTTATTTATTTATTTTTAATCGATTATTTTTCGAGACGAATTATATATTGATCTATATTTTCCAAATTTTTCACATAAGTTTATGAAATCAGCCTGAGTTCTTTAGTCCTCTTTTTTCCGTCAAAGATCCGAGAAAGGAAAAAAGTTCCCACTTTGTGCCCAAACATTCTCCCACTTCATGCCAAACAAAGAGCTATGATGCCACTTGTAGTGTATTTAACCCCAAAATTTACGAGCAATCACATAAAATCTAATGCAAAACCCAAGAACACAAGATAAAAGAGAGATAAACCCTAAGAAAGATATATTCAATAATAAAAAAATAGAGAGCTATGATCACTTCCATCTTCAAGGGGTAAACCTCCAAGAGCAATGCTCCAAATACAATAAAAATTATTGACAGAACATTACATAACCTTCTACTCAATATATAGCTATCCATTTAGAATCTTAACTACTTATGGGCCCCTTATAATGAGGGTTGACCAACTAATTTGGAAGTTATTAATAAAAAGGACCATTTTTACAATGATTGACTATTGACTAACTATTTAATGGGCCTTATTCAAGGAAGGTGGCCTCATGCATTGATAAAGTATCTAAGTAACATGGTTAGGGAAGGACCCTAACAAACTTGCCTTTGTCATATTTTCTTATGCATTAAAACCCGCTTTTACCCTAGAGGAGGCACATTTACTAGTGTACACACCTTGCATTCTTCTTTTTACTTATTTCTTGCATAAGTATGTTCCACTTGAAATGTAGTTTCTTTCCCTATGGCACTTGTCCCCTCCACTATATTTTAGAATCATTTTATTCCTTTTTAGGGTTTATAACATGAAAAAATATATATATATAGCAAAAGAGAAGGGGGGTAAAGAATCAAGATGTATATTGTTTGTTTAAGAAATTTGGTAACTATCTATCTCACCCATGTAAAAATCATCTGGATTGTCTCTGTCAGCTCTACATTTGGGATTTTGTATTGTCTTAGGATTTGAACCATAGTCTAGAGTTCACCTTGAGACTCCTAATTGGTTACCCTTTCTATTGTTATGGAGATATACCTCAATTCCTCTTGTGTTTATGGTTTATATCAGTGATTTCTTTTGACATTAGTTGTTGCAAAGGTTCTTTATTTTTTCATGATATTTTCCAAGGAAATATTTGATTTGATAACTTGTTTCCATTCATTCCTTGGTTTTTCTAATTGTCCATGTCAACCATTCCTTGTGTTGAGTTAGTCTTGGTTTACATTAAATGAATTTATCTCATGCCAATGTGGCAGGTTTCCTTCTCATTGGTGGGTTTACTCCTATCAATTGTAACACTATGCTCTAGGAGATAGACCTAAAGATCCATAGCACCTTGGGACTTAATTTCATCATTGATAGGTTTCTTTGCATCCAGAAGATGGAATTCATTAAGTGTCATTCACTGAGTAATTTCCCTATGTTCCTCACGACATCTATTGACATTATGGGACTCATGGTGTTCCTTGGATTCCTTTTTCATCAATGGTGGAATACCTTGCCTCTGACACTGATTTCCATTAATGGTTTTTCATGAGAGGGTCTTTCTTATGTGTTATTCTAATTTGGTACATAATAAAGTTGTACTTAGTGGTATGTTAACTCAAAAAGTTAAATCAAATAAGTTCCTAATCCTATATCATGTTGGTTGATGTGGTGTTGGCAGCCAATTCAATTTTTTTTAATTGCCCTAAAAAGCTGCCTACACCTATGTCTCTTGAACTTCAAATTACCGTCGCATTTTGCAAAAAGAAGACATTTTTATTTCAAGCGACATTTGCAAATTGGTTTCGATTTATTTTTCACGACTGAAAGCGTGAAAACTCCTCTATCGTTATTTGGACTGTCATGGCCTTCTCATTGATATTCTGAAAAGCACTTACTTTGGTTTGCTATTAAGTGGTTGGAATGAATTTCAAACTATGTCCATTCACCTACTTTTACTTTGATTGCGCAATTTGATTGATAAGACTTTGAGCATATGAAGTTATGGGTTATATTTGTTTTCATAAGGGTCATGGTTGATCTAGTTTTATGTGATGCGGTCCTTATTTTCATAAACTTTTGACTTGTCAATCTCATAAAATCATTGGTGACCATGTTATAAGACTTTGATTATATATTATGCAACAAGCGCATGGTAACATGTGAGTTTGATGTTATATTGAATGGTAATAGTCTGAACTTAT
>ML779499.1:59685-81628 GCA_009831015.1 Picea engelmannii | reverse complement strand
TATATATATATATATATATATATATATATATATATATATATATATATATATATATATTCAAGAGTTACTTTAAACTTTTTGGTAGATAAAAAAATTCAAGAACTATTTGATTTAGAATTGAAAATATGATTTTTTTCTAAACAAACAAAGTTCAAAGATAATATCCTTATATATAACTCAAGATTTTGTGTTAAGGATTACTTATTTTGAGCTAGTGAGGCCTTCAACTCAAGCACAACTCCATGTTTAATTATGTATTCATGTTATCATTGTGACTCAAAAAAATGCATGAGGATGCATAAAAAGCTTTTATCATGTTGATACAATATCTTAATTGCTCATAGATGTCATAATGACCAAGACCATTCCAAATCTCTCATCACATGCACCGAACAAAACTAATAGAAGGAAAAGGTGAAAGGTAAAATCTCATTAATTCACCATCATATGGAAGTCAATTTTTTTCAAATAGATAAGTGGTTATGAAAATATTAGAAATTAATCAACACAAAAGACAAGAATGAGACTACGGGCGATAGTCGAATGTTAAGCCTTTATTGTTTCTAGAGTTGATTTATCAATCAATTTGTTATGTATGTCTTCTTGTATCAAAACCAATGGACTAATATTGTTCGTTATCCATATGGACTTTTTGGTTAGATGGAACTCCTCACAAATTAAGTCATTTTGGCATTAACGTACCTACTATGCATAATTTTGATATTTATTAGACAATATTTGGTGTTGATAGCAATGGTAGCCAATGGCTTGCCACTTGTATGCCATATAAGTAATGGAGTTTCTTCCCCGAAGTTTCTCCATTTAAAATTTTCTTGTTGTACTATGTAAAGATTTTATATATGAGTAATTCTTTTTTATTTTCTTATTGCATTTTGTGGAGAAATAAAGTGGAAACACAGTTCATACACACAATGAAATTTTTTGGTTTGTTTTAAAAGAACTTTTAGTGGCTACATTAGGTGATTTTTACTTACTAAAATAAAAATTATTGGAAACAATGACATACAAGATGGAGGTCAGAGAATAGCCTTGGTGAATCAACCTAAACAAACCCATTTCCTTGAACTTGGTCACAAATATATAATTTAGAGATTATGCAAAAAAAAAATGAAACAATATGTATTCTCTTCACTAGACTATACATACCTTCTCATGAGATTGAAAATATGTTATTCATTGATGGTTTGATTCATTTTTGTTTCTATCAATTTTCATGTTGTTCATATCTCGTTGTACACTTTTTAATACAATTAATGAAAGATCAAAGTTAAGTTTGTTCGCCAAATTTATCTCATCAATCTATGTTTAATTTATAAATTCACTTCTATCTAAGTTTGCTAATTCAATTTGTCACACCATAAATTTAAAACAATGTATATAAGTTGAACTCGTCACAACTTGTATTGTGTTTCCACTAACTCCACTAATGCACCATTGTTTGGATCAATTTGATTTGTTTCATATTTAATTTGTATCTTGATTAAATGAATGTGGTTTCTTAGTTGATCAATAACTACAAAAATACCATCCGTACCATTTTATAATACTACTTAATATTAAAATCAAAGTTGATATTTTCCTACTTTTATTTTTGAATATGTAAATGTTGTAAAACCATTATAATTTACATGTAGATTTGTGCTAAGCAATGTCAACATTTTGCACTTTCATCTTCAAATAGTTTCAATGCCCATATTTTACTTTCTCATTTTTAGTAAGTTTCAATGACCATATTTTAGTCTTCATCTTTAGTGAGTTTTGCATTCCAATGTGTATGGTTAAAATTTGTTTTCCATCTCTTTACAATAAAAGCACTACTTTAGGTTCTACTAAGTTATATCAACTCATATTGCATAGAAAAAGTTAATGGGATTAGTATTGAACTTGCATGTGAGAACAGTCCAAAAGGACAGGGCCATGAGTGAAGGTACAGATATTTGGCATTCATAAAAACACACAAACCAACCTCTTCAAGGTAATTTATCTTAAAAACTATGCTTGGGCACATAGGCAATCCCATGATGAGTTGATATACTACAATTCTTGGAGTCAAAAACACATTCCAGAAAGCCTAAGAAAACAATGAAATAATAGCATGGACTACCAATTTCCTAGATACTCCACTTCTATCGCACATATTTGCTCTACCAATACCCCATGCACATGATATATATATATATATATATATATATATATTCACGAGTTATTATTTTTTTATAGATAAAAAATTCAAGAAGTATTTGATTTGGAATTGAAAATATGATTTCTTTCTAAAGATATATTTATGCCGTAGTCTATATGTTCTATGTTTTGACCATTTTTCGAGGATATTTTCTGTTTAATTTTGTCCGAAATCCAACAGGAAATTGTTGGATCTGCAAATTTGAGTGGTTAATTATGTATAATACATGTGCCCTGGGGGTTTTTCAACATGCTGAATCCATTTCTGCATGAAATCACACACACACACACACACACACACACACACACACATATATATATATATATATATCAACATGCTGAATCCATTTCTGCACATGATAAATATGTGATTTCATGCAAATTTATGTCACCAGATTCTGGTGAAAAGGGCCAACACGTAGAACAGTTAGACAGTGCCATATCTTTATAGGTAACTCAAGATTTTATATTAAGGATTACTTCCTTATTTTGAGTTGGTGAGGCCTAGGACTCAAGCACAACTCCATGCTTATTTACGTATTCATGTTCTCATTGTGACTCAAGAGAATGGTGTTTAATAGCAATGGTTACTTTATATTAAACAACATGCTATAGATAACAAAAAATGATTATTTTCAGTTGGAAAAAAAGTTCTAGAGATTTTGGAACTAGCAATGGAAGCAAGTTTCACGCCCTTGGTCATGTTTCAAGTCTCACAACTTTCATTTTATACCTTGAGATAGTCATGAGGGTCCTATACATGAGAGTTGTAATTATGGCATCAAGAGGTGATGTCATGCATGTACATATTATGGACCTAAGCCCACCCCCATAATCCTTAAGGAAAATATCATTGACTAGGTTGAATTACTATGACCCTTTATTTGACACCTTAAGGTAACCATGAAGGCACCTCAAAGTAGGGGTTGAAATAATGGTGCTGAGACATATTGAGCCCTTGTATATATATCATAGATCCAAGCCCATTAGATCTTCTCAATGAGACCTTCGAAAATTTTCATGTTCAAGAACAAAAAATAAAAAGTAGAATAAACTCTCGTAGCATTTGGGCACACCTAAAGCAAATTAGGTTAAGCTAAACTTTGATAGGTTAGCTACAAGTAGCTTGAGCCCTGCAAGGAGTGGAGGTGTAAAAGGATAAGGGTAGAAAAATTGTAAGAAATTCTTATAATTCCTCAAATAAACAAGAAAAAATGAAGCAAAAGTTGAGTCTAATTTAAGGCATTAAAATTTGGATCAATCTAAATTCTAGAATATTGAGGTAGGAGACTCCATGTTAGCCATTGACATCGTTCCATGGTTCCTACAAAACAGAGTTACCTAGATTGGCCCAGCAACAACCAATAAGAATGTAGTCTAACGAGATGTAAAAAGAGTCACCAAAGTAGTTGCAAACTAACTCACCAAAGTGGCAGTGAAAAAGTAAGATTTAATAATGTTAGTCATTCTGGAAACATTTAAAGAAGCTAGTGGGTAGAAAGATAAATCACAGTTCCCCATGGTTCTAAGCCCATTTTTGTGCCAATCAAGGAGTCGTATATGTCGTCTAGGAAAAGCCTTGAAGCAAAAAAACATGCTCGCCACCCTACGCACTTGCCTCACGTACCATAATTTCTCCAAGATGGCAAAGGAAAAGAACCAAGCCATATTTTCAAGGACCAATATTCTCTAGTTTATTGTTTTGTCTGGGCTACAACTAAGAAAGAGAAAGAGCAGTGGAGGGAGAAGGCAAAATCTACCATCCATAACACCCGCTGAAGAAAGAAATTGAATTGAATAATGTGAGACAATATTGGCCCAGATTGGAAGCAATTAAGAAACTCTTTGTAGGGATTAAAGATGCCATTAACAAATATATGGAGGCCATGCAAGACAAGGAGCTCCAGGCCGTATTAGCACCAAGAATTTGGATTTACAATTTGAACTCCTAGGATCAATTGTCAAGAATAATTCAAGCAGTGTTAAGAATAATTTTGCTATGTAATGATCACACTTACACAGGTAAAAACCTATTAATAAATAATATGTTTTTCTCAGCAAAAAATATAGAAAAAAAAATGAGAATATAAACAAGGTTTGCTTTCTATCAGCGTTTTCTCGGGGCCATGTTTCCATAAAAAAAAATGTCGCGAATTTCAGAAAATGCCTTCATTTAATAAGGTATTTAAGTGTAAGATGAATATAAGTTGCATTTAAAATCTTATTTTAAAGTTCTGAAGTTGAAGCGATCTAAACTTTGTTGATTCACATCTTTCTCAAAATGGCGGAATTTTGAATATTGTATTTTGTGCAGTTTAAATATATTCTTTTTAATGCAACTTATCTCAAAATTTGCATAAGCATATCAGTATCTTATTTATTGCATTAAGTGCTTTTAATCTTTTCATTCTTACAGCATTAGGTGCTTTTAATCTTCTTTTAATAGGAGATTCTTTTCATCTTCCCCATGTACAATTATAATTGTATATGGTTCTTTGATCTTCCTACTTTCAAGGGGGATTATGGGCAGATAATCTCCTACTTATTAAGACTTACAAGTGCAATTCTTCTTCATCATAATTGGAACTAGTTCTCCCCTTCTATATTTGGCATATTCAGTGTTTATTTTGGGTATCTTGGTACATATCAGTATTAGGGAGGGACTCAAGTTCTTATCGAACGAAGCAATATTCCCGTTTTAACCATCTTATTTATGTTTGAACATCTTTGACCACATATGCAAATTAGTATATCAAAATACGGATCTATCGATCTAAGAAGCCTGCACAATCGCCTCTCAGCCATGCCAATTATATTTCCTTCAAGAGTCTACAAATACACTGAGTAGACGCTAAAAGTAGCGCAACTGTAAAGAGAAACATTTCAACATTTCTCTTTAAATATAATGTACACATATGCTATCGAGGGCAGGTCTCTGTAGGACTCTTCATAGAAAAGATAGGCTTACCCGATGCCTCTCCCCATCACAAACTGCAATTTACAGAGGAAAAAATTGTTCATTTTACAGCGTCACGAGGGTGACAAAAATGATGATAAATAAAATACATTAATGAGGAAATATCATATGAAATCTCAGATTTTAAGTTTCGATGTCCTTCTCTGTGCGGCTACTTTATAAATTAAATAAACAATTGGCACCACTGTGATAAATGCCAAAATGCTACTGACTGGTAGGCACCTTGATGCCCTGTTGTAAAAAGTATCCTCCATTTCCTGTAAATACACATGAAAATGAAAAAGGATAAACCCCAAATAGCGAGCATTTAGGAGAAAAAGAAAAGGCAACAAGCAGAAGAGAAGCTCAGCAAACAATGTAAAATAATGTGATATTTTCAGCGAAAAGATAGTTTTTCCGGATGACAGTTTGTGGAAAGAGAGACTTTAAGAAAACTTGGCATTAAGCGACAAAGGAAAGATTTTCCGGAAAAATCTCCTGACATGAACATGAACTTCGAGTTACATTCTTGGAAAGAATAAAAGAAAATTTCATTTGGATGCAAAGCAAAGTGCATCTATAAGCAAATAATGTAATGCAGCTAAGTGAAATTTTCACTTTGTTTTATAACGGTCTGTATAAATTTATCTACTTCGTGACTTGTGAAACTCAAGTAGCCATTCTAAGTAATCTAAGAGCTCCAAGCCACTATGCACAGTTGCAGGCCCCGTATTGATCTAAAACTGTCATTTGAGTTGCCAAGTTTATCTACCTGTGCACTGGATTCCCGTGGAATAGAAGTCTGCTGTTGAAGCCAAGCTGTCCATTGTTTAGAGTATATTTTATAGGCATGGTCATAGAGCTCGACATCAAGACTGTTCAACTCTTGTATTTCCCTTATGACACTATCTGGCACACGAGACCGTGCCTACAGAACAAAACAAAAATTAACATTAAAATAAAAGAGAATTGCTAAACGGACTGGATTTTAACTCAAACATATAGTTGCAGTGTCAAATAAAGTTTAAATGCCTTCATGTGCTAATAAAGATTTGACAATTTATACAAGTTAATTATGCACAGAAAAATCAAAAAGTGGTCAATAGGCTACACAGAAATAACATGCTCTCCATTTATAGAGATGTATGCCGAAATTGAGGGGTAAGAAAAGCCTTTCCTAGGAAGTACAAAGTACCATCTGATAAAGAAACCAGCAACATAAACATGACCTCATCGGTACTGTTATAACTAACAAAATTAGCTTGTCTTGAACAGCTGTAGCTAAATCCCCGTTCAAAAGGAAAACCATATAAATTCTATTCAATTTCCATTCTGCTCCTTTTCTAGTACATTTATCTCATGGACTGAAAAGTTCGCAAATAGGTGAAGCAAAGCATCATGACTATTACTAACCACCTAATGGTTTCTCAAATACACCTATTTGCCTCTGCCTCCACTTCCAAGCAACTAAAGCCAGGCAGTTGATCTGACTTTGATTGCATCACTAAGTATTAGAACACTGTTCAATTGTCTCTTTGATGTCTTGTCTCACCTCGAGAACCAAAATGTTGTGCTTACTTAAGCATAAAGATCAATTACTTCAAACACAGATGAACAGGACATAGCACTGAAATAAATACAAAAGGAAGCATAATTCATTAACAAAGTCCAGAAATATATACCAACTTCTCTTTGTAATTTCATTTTTCAAATATTCAGTATAAAGCTTTTCACTCTTGAAAGGCCCTTTCCAAACTCACTCCAACTCTATCTGCTCCCTACTGTGCGCTTCTCTACTTTACTATTAAGAATTCTCTCTATATCCCTACTATAGTATCTCTGCAATTGAATTCTACAAAGAATACGTCAAGTATTTATATCATTCCTCCAGGATTTCCTCCTTCATCAGCCTTAAATGTCATGGTCCCACATGTCTCAAACTTGGTGCACTCAGTCCCACCACTAACATCATCTAATCTGTAACCATTCTATTTTGTCCCGAATCATGCCAGGTTTTTCAGCTTCCACCAAACAGCATACGATCTTGAATTAAAGTACCTTCCCTTCTAACATTTTTTTTAGAAAAGGGCCCAAATGGAAATCTGCTACAAGCATCTCAAACTTCCAAATACTTGGGGCCTTAAAATGTCAACAACAACCTCCTAAGTTGGGGTGCCTACTTACCCAACACTTCTCTCTTCTATTATCATTGTAAGCAAGCCCCCAAAGAGTAACCAAGGGCTTGCACTTCTCCTAAAATTAATTTTCTGCGAGTTTTTTTAGTTTCCTTGCCTACACCTAGGAAAGTGCTTGGCTTTGCCAACCATCGTAAATCATGAGGCTTTCTTGCTGCAATTTAATTTTTTGTTATTAGCTTAGTTTTCATTCAACCCACCTTGGCACAACAAAGGAATGTTTGCCTCCACCTTGTGCTATTGTTTGAGGTTTGCTCAACTTAGTTTTATTTGCAAGCATTTTATTTTCATTTGTTTGCCTACACCTTGGAGTGTGCTTGGCTTTGCCAACCCCCAAAATCGTAAGGCTAGAGTAGTTGTGGTTGTTTCATTTTATGCTCAATGATGGTTTATGTTAAGTAATGAAATAATCATATGCTAGTGTAGGCCCATGGAGCCATAATAAGTTTATGGTGCTCATTTTGTTTTTCTATTTCATTGCAAATTATATTTACTTCAAATACTTTGCTTTAAAGTTTATCTCTTTACAAGTACTTTCTTTTGTGTCTTGCAATCTCATGAGCATAGTATAACATTATGGTTTAAGGCAAACATATTTCTTCATTCTTGCAAGTTTCATTTCAAGTACTTCAAGCTTTTTCAAGTTATACACTTTTGTTAAGTACTTCTTTTTCATTTGCAAGCAACTCATTTTTCAAGCACTTGACATTTTTGCAAGCACATCTTGCACAACACACAACTAACTTAATACACCTTTGTCTCCTAGGCTCTAAAATTAACTAGTCTTAATAGGTCACCCTCTACTGACCCAACTTTGCCACCTAAAACGAGAATTGTAAGGAAGCAACAGGAGGTGCTAGATCGGGGACGATCTCATGGCGCTTGGTGTCCTTCCCGGGTGTACTTCTTTTCTTGTGTTGACCTGTGGAGCTAGGGTGGGGCCTTGTTTGCCTCACTTATTGAGCACCCACCAACTATTTGGTACAAGCGGGGGGAGTTTTGGGGTTGTCACTTAGTTTAGGATTCATACTCTAACTTAAAAAACTTAATAATCCTAATTAATCCACTACAACCTTGGGGTACTTTCATTTACATATCGTTATGGTTGATGCTTAGTAATCTTGCAAGCACTTGTCAATTCCATTATTTTTTATGCAATTTACTTTAAGCAATTGCGGATGTTAACTAGGTGAACTAAAGTTGCGCCCTTGCCCTTGGAGTCTTTCTTTTGAGCATTGCCATTTAATTTTGAGTTGTGTTTTGCTTTATGGGTTTAACCCCTTGAAGTTGCGCGTCCTTTCGAGGCAACTTCATTGTTTGGGTTTGTTATCGTGTACTTGTGGATGCCATTGAAGCAGCCCCTTAGAGTTGTGCATCTTGTGGAGGCACTCTATGTTTGGGTTTGTTGGCTTGATGAGTTGGTATGATCTTTTCCTTTGAGCAATCTTTATTTCCCTGCACAATCAAGTAATCAAGTTAGTGCTTGTTTCCTTTCTTGTCCATAATTGTATAAGTGTATCTCTGATGTATCTTTAGACATTCTTAGATTTGTAGATAATTGTTTATCTCTTGTAGTTGTATCTAGTCCTAATTGTAAACCTTGTAAAATCATTCTTTTGTAATCTTGTTGTTGTAACTCTTTGTAAAATCTATTCTCCTTTAAACTTTAGTTGACCCCTTGCCCAACCTTAGGCACTAGTCTTAGTTGTCTTAGGAAAAGGGCTTGCCTTTGCATTGAATTATTGCACTTTGCATTGTTTGCCTCTCATATAGGCTAGATTCCCCCAAACCATTAACTAATTAAAATCAACTCCTAGAATTTAACTCTTAACTTCACATAGTAACTAGGGTCTACCCCCCTTGGCTTCCCAAGGAGTAAGCCTAGACGGAAGAGGTTCAAGTCGAGGTGACAGTRGGCTTTGAACCTAGGCATTGTGCTCCAAGGACACACTAAGTGAGTTGAACTTAGCTCACGTTTGCAAGTGTGTATAAGGACGGMAACAACATTCATGAACCATTAGCTGAATAATAAAAGATCTCTAGTATTGCCAGGTTTTCCCCAGAGAAGTGGGGTTTCCAGAGAAAATCTTGTGTTATTTATTGTGTGGCTGTTCTAGCTTCTTTTGTTGTGTTTACTGTAGCTTAAGTGTGTACTTTTCCAGCAATTTTAGAGAACAGATCTGAATGTTATTTGCTGTTAAGTCTAAGATTTTCTGCTACAAGTTTTACAATAGTGTCACCAATGCCATACATCCAGGAAAAGCATGAGAAAAGGGAGGTGAAGTGTTATATAATGGTAATGACCACAACCTAACCTGGTTGTGCACATTAGTAATAACATTGGTTCTTTAAAGAATACCTGCGTTGAAAAATTAGCTGGTGCAATGCCCCTCAAAGAAGAACTGCGTCGCCTTCTCTGAGATGACCTTGAAGTAGAAACACATACTTCGTAAGATTCCATCAGTTTAGCAACCGTAAACTGCAAAATAGAAAAGGAAAAGAAATTATGGATGTCCTGATTGCTAGTATCATTAGACACATACTGACTAGGTTTTTATTCAAATTTCACACTTTCTTCTTAAGAAAGAAGCTATTCAATCAGAAATCCAGACTTCTCGTTTATATATTTTTTATGTTAACAGAGGGTTAAAGAGAGGGTGCCTCTGAATCAAGTAAAGCACATACATTTACCTTTTCTTCTTTGGCATTTTCAATAACAGGATCTATGCTCGATTTCCGGTCCTCAATAATGCTCTGCAGTGAGGAGACACGTGAATATTTCTCAGTCAATTAGAAGTTCCTCTCCAAAGTGAGTGGAGGTTTATAAATATGATCTTTTCCTTGGTGAGCAGTTGGAGTTTGCATCTAATGTACAACAAATGCAAAATCCAGAAAATGTAAGGTCTAAATGTACCTGTGGTTGCATTGTTTCTTCTGAGTCACTATCAATTGACGAGAGGTTAGAACCTGCAAGTAAGAACTAATAAGAGGTAAGCAGAACATGATAAAGTAACAACTTGCCCCTTTCATCTCAGTTCAAGTTAACTGTTGGGAAGCAGTTGTCCAATCAAACAAGTTATAATGCTTCAAAATGCTAACCATGTGTAATTTTTAAACTTTGTCAGTAAGTTGATTAAAGAGGAAGTTAAATTACATTAACTTTATCACTTGTGCTAACCTTACCAGTCCTACCAAGCCTCGTAATCCTCTCACCCACCATTATAACTACGGCATTAACATTTCTCTTACGAGTTTCACATATAGCAATTTGTTTCTATTATAACTGAACTGTTGATTAAGTATATACCAGTTGTCCATATTCATAGATGCTGCCTCACATGCCTCAAATATATAAAGCAAGACTTCCTTTAATTCTACTGACCTGTTCTGTTATTGATAACATCAGAACTCAAATCAAAAGAGGTATTTGAATTTTGTAACTGAGAGATCACTTGTGCTCCAACCATATTTGCAAACATTGTAGCAGACTCCTTATGGTTCTCCGTAAGGCCCACATATAGCATTTTATCCAATCTCCTCTGCATGTAAGTGCACTCGTTTATCTTTGACCTCTGATGAAAGGTGACCCAAAAGCACAAATTTCACCAAAATGTCAAATAACATGCTGAGATGCCTATCGTGTTTTCCGGAGTTACCTTCGCCACTTGCAATACATAATTCCCAAGTAACGAGTATTTTGCCACACACTGGCGGATTTCTTGAGCTCCTTCTATGTGGGAGTTATTCGTCAAACCCGTTACCTGTCAAAATATCTGTTCAGAAGTGTTTTAACAATAAACCACAGATTTGAAAAAGAAAAGACACACGGCAAATGTGCCTATTGCAAATAATTTTTAACCATGCCATAAATAAAGCTAAGATCCTGGAAATAAAACTTAAAGAAGACTATAATGAAAGGCATCAAATTCACGCAAAAGTTCACTTGAAAAAAAAGAACTAAATAAAACCTGAAAGTGCTGGGATACTAAAGCCACTTTAGTCTTTCTTTCTCCTTGATCAAGTCAAGAAATGCTGCTAAGGAAAAGGAATCCCTCATGATTCAATCTCTACTTCCCTTTGATAGCAGCCTTAATCTTCTTTTAAAATTGGTTGTCTTACATTGGTTTTAAAAGGTGATTAGGCTAGCATTTTTTCATAAACATCAAGCATCAAATTTCATTTTCAAATGGCAGAGATCTGCACATAACGTGTTATAGCTATAATTCGCTCTTGTTCCACATAAGTGATTTGAGTTTGACAGACTGCCAAAAAATGATCATAAGACAATATTCTAAAAACAGTAATTGTCGTTTCAGTTTAAACCATACTTGTAGCATTATTATCTTGGGCAGAGAAAACAAAGCATCATCACTTTTACAGTCTAGGCAGACTCCCAATATTGGAAAATAGTTTTGTTGATGTTTCGGTAGCATCGGGAGTATTCTCACATGTGTGGGGCTCTGTGGGCTTGATGATGGGCATTGGGGGCTTGTGCTGGGGCTTCACACCCACATGGGAGAATAAACAAGTCTAATTTAATGTTGAGTTCACTTGGGGCTTCTAACTTACCTTTTTGAGTTGTATAAAAGAAGATAAGGATGGATGTGACTATTCGTTCTTTTTGGAGTTTTGGTGACCTCAGCCAGCCATGGAGAGGGGCCAAGTAGGCCTCAGGTCTGCTGTCTTGTGATTGTTTTGGGAAGGTCTACTGTTTCAGAGGTGTTTGGGCAGGAATCTAAGGCAGCTGCAAGAGTTCTGGACAGCAAGGAAAGGCAGCCGCCTGCTGTCTTGGTGGCTCGGCCTGCTGAGATATGGCAGCTGCAGGTCCAAGGTGTTGATTTTTCATAAGCTAGGTTAAGCATATAGTTCATTTAATTTCATCATGTCTTAACCATAAACAAGAATGTTGCAGCAACCAAGATCAGAAGAAGAAACACCATGCACAAGAGCACAAGATATATCCTAGGAAACCCTTCTCAAACAAGGGAGAAAAACCCAGCCAAATCCTTTGCTATAATCTTCAAGAGAAAGACCTTTACCACCAAGAATATCCTAGCACACAAGATGGTGCACAAAACCCTAGAACTCTAGCGCCCAAGAGAGGTGCACAACTTTGACCAAGAAGTGTACTTGCTGAAATTTCCAAAACTCACAAGTGTGTGTTTCTACAATGAAAGATTTCCTCTTACTTATATTAGACTTGTCCTGTCAACTAAAGTGTCTATTGGCACAATAGGGCCGACCTCACTTAGACATATTATTTATTTATTATTATAATAAATAATATTAATATTAATATTATTTATCTTTTACAGTTTATCTTTAGACACAATAAGATAGGGCCAACCTGTACCCTTTACACAATAACTAGGGTTACAAGTAGGTCTGACTCCTGAACAACATATAGCAAAGGATCTGATACACCCACTAGTGCTTATCCACTAGGGGCACATCCATAGGGATGCCATGGACCTGATTCACTGTATTACACAGATGAACCAGGTCTTCACACGTTCACCTGTGCTCATCCACAGGCACGTCTGCTCTACAGATCTGCTTTCCCACTGCCACCAATAGGAGGATCATCTGGAGTCTTCCCATCAACCCTGCTGCTACTCAGAGGAGGCCATCACATCATCTTCATTTTTGTTCTCATGATGATGTGCCCAGCACTTTTGGGATTTCCCACGTTCACCTTGTGCTCAGCCACAGGCACGTCCTAACTCAACAGATCGCTCTTACATCGGATAATTATCCGGAGTTCTTCTCACTCACGTCATGGAGGAGGCCATCTTTACGTTCCTGACTCTGTCCCAGGCAGGAACCACGAACCCTTCATAGGGGCTTTCTCTCAGGTTTGTAAGCTGAGAGAAAGACTTCACATAGCTGCTATGTTCCACATCTCACAGGTTTGTAGCTGGAGGATGTCTCCCATAGCTGCATTCGTCAACACAAGGAAGGCTGCCACAGCCAGAGAGAGGCTAACCACAGCAGGTGGGAGGGCTTGACCAGCCAAGGAAAGCAGCCACTGGTCTGTTGAGAGAGATTGAGAGCTCGGCCAGTCAAGGGAGCCTAGCCGCAGGCCTGTAGGGTAAACACGTGTTAGGGAGCTCGGCCATTAGAGAGAATGCTGCTGCTGATGCACAGGAGGCTGGTACAGCAGGGTTTGAGGGCAGCTCTGAGGGCTGGAACAGCAGCAAGTTTCTGAGCAGGTTGGTGGGCCCTAACAACAGTTTGGTGACAGGTCTGAAGGGCTGTTACAGCCAGTGTAACAGCAGCTTTGAGGCAGTCTTTAAAGGGCTGGAACAGTCATCCCAGCCACAGGGAATAGGGCTGAGTCGACAGAGTTTTGGAGCAGCTTCTGGGCAGATATTGAGGGCTGAACAGTGAGCAGGAGGGTTTGAGGGGGCAAGGGATGCCCTAACCCTCAGCCTCAGTTCAGCAGACTTGGACACAGAAACCAATGAGGGTTTCTGCAGAAGTTTGTAAGTGTTTTTGGTAATTTACTTTATGTAAATTTGGGCCATTGTCATTGGTAAGGGAGCCCATTGTTCTGGGTTTAAGAACAAGTGATTTTGGGCTTGAAATTCCTGTGTACTATGCATGATCTAATTGCTGGTGTTTTACTTTCCACTGTGCTAAGTTGTTAGGCATCTCGATTCTCAGTGTGTTTATGTTCACAGTTCAAAATGTATTTTTGTGTATACTGTTGAGAACCTAGACCAGACCTAAGGTGTGTGTGCACCAGTCTGGGTGCACTCCGAAATCTAACAAGTTTATGATGATAGAGAAATCTTAAGACAATTAGCCATGGATCAAAAAAGAAAAAAAGAAATTACCTAATGCCCAAAAAGGATCAAAAAGCAACCAATGGGACCAGTGGCTATGTGCATAAACAATATAACGAATGGGGAATGCATGACATGTGTCTGTTGTATTTCTAGCAATACTATCAACATGGGTAATAGTCTATATCCCACTACATAGAAATTGTTAGAAGAAGACAAGTGTGGATTTGAAGTGCTAACACTTGTCTAAATAGATTGTATTACAGAATAGAGACCATCTTTACCTGAAATGTGGCTCCATTGTGTATAATATCATGAGCCAAAGGATGACGAATAAATTCATGCAATGGCATTAGCATAGCTTCCATGTTATAGGAATCTTCTGCTTCTCCCTCTATCATCATCCTTCCTAGCCGCCTTGCATCGCGCTGACAGAACCACAATATGTGTCTCAGATGATGTATACCTTTATAACAAGAATAGATGATAACTTCTCTTTGAAAACAAAATTTGACTATCATATGTTGACACTGGAGACTTGAGAAAAAATCCACAGCTAGAATTTAAATTCACTGTCAAATAAATGAACATCATAAGATCTCCTTGAAAGGTGTTCAAAAAAGAGATACATGACAGGCAAGAAGGTTTGCAGATTCTCCCCACCACCAATTTGGTCACTCATATTAACATTTTATTGACACAGGTCATCATTAACTCTTAAGTGTTCCTATTCCAACTAAATCTGTGAGTTTAGCCTTATAATATATAGTCAAGTCTGAAAGCACAGTGCCTATGGGAACTGTAGTAAAAAATATTCAGAGTTGCTATTCCAACTAAATCTGTAAGTTTAGCTCTGCAATGAATAGTCGAGTCCCAAAGCACAGTGGTTATGGGAGCTGCAGTAAATAAGTAGTTTCATGAGATTAAATGCGATGTAACAGTTCTTTGAGGACCACATCCTCATGAATTGAAATGTATTAAATGTTTTATTAATATCTGCAACGCTAAAGAGTCTGTGCCATAACATGCATTTACAAATAAGGGAAACATATTAAGAGTTCATACATATGCATCTAACATAAAGGAGAAAAGGGGTGAGATCCTCATACAATGGGTAAAGTGCATTCTTTTCCTCCTTGAGACATTTGTCTAGACCAAGAATTTGGTTGTCACAGCAATGGTTCATTATAGGTTGTCCATTGTCATACGGAACACCCTCCAAATATTCTCTGTACCATTAAATTACCAAAGGAACCACATCTCAACATGAAATCGTCTTCAGTTGCTGCCTCGCTTAAGTCGCATATTTAACTAACTCTGTGCTTCCATTCCTCCCTCGGTCTTTTAGATCTTCCAACTACAGCAATGTTAGTGGGAATTTCTTGATAAGTACATTATCTGGTATTTTTCTCTCCAAGAATATTCCCTCCAGGTATTCCTGCTCATTGATTCAGAGTTACAGTTGAAATTTTCTTTATAAATTTGTTGCTTTCTCTTGGTGGTTTTCTCTCACAAACAGGATTTGAATTTCTCCTGTGAATACAAGTAAGCATGTGTCTTCTAAACAAGAAGTCTCAACTCCCCATTTACTGTTTTTCATTTTTCCATATTTGAAGAATCTACTATTCTCCATTTTGTTAGTCTAATTTGAACGGAATGAACCTCTTCATTGCTTCCAAGTTCCATCTTGCATGAATGCATGCTTGTTCTGCCAAGAATAATATGTATTCACTTTTAAGTTTTATTTCTTGGCTAAGTTGCATAATACGGGGAAATGGAAAATGCCCTGGAAACGTGACTTCCCAAAAATTAGGAAACAGGAAAACGGAATATTATATATATATATATATATATATATATATATTGAAATTGAAACTTTAAAAGAAAGCATTCAAGTTCTAACATTATGATTCAGAATACGAATTCATGAATAAATGAGCAAGAACATTTAAAGAAGAAACATAAAAGGCATTGGACAAGTGATACAGAATGCAAGCGGTAATATCGAAAAACAGACTTTATTATTTATAAACGAGGCTATGTATCCAAATTAACCTTTATATATGAGCCTTGAAGCTACAATGCTACATGTATGAACTATGAATAGTGAACATAGAAATAAAACATGACCTGACCTAGTAAAGCCTAATAGTCATCATCCTCATCTTCATATTCATCATGGGAAATAGAATAAGATGCATGTTCAACGGTGGAATGTGGATTGGTAGGAGTATTTCCAATTCCACTTCGATGATTGTTGGGTATGTGTTATATTCTTTGCACAATTGGCCCCATGTGTTATACGTTGCACTGAGAGCAAGGGGGGGTCGCTGTTGGGGGGGCTGTTTTTGGTTCATTTCTGGCCTTTTTTTGGTGTTTTATTAAGAATATCATTAACTTATTATTAAAACCTAATTAATGAAAAAATTAATTCTAAGCGTTAAAAATAATTTGGGTCGCAAGACAAAAATTGCTTTTTAGAACGTGTTGTACGGACTGAAACGCGCTGTACGGACGCTGAAATGTGCTTGAAACGCACTGTACGGACGCTGAAATATGCTTGAAACGCGTTTCAATCCATATGAAACACATTTCCCAAACATGAAACACATTTCAAGTGTGTTTTAGTATAGAAATGTGCCTGGTACCACCGAGGGGCGTTCCCTGCAACATAGTTTCATGGATACTTTTAGTAGAAATTTTTGATATCTCAGACTTTTAATGCAAAACAGAAATTTCACCTCTTTGACTAAAAGTTTTCTAGATCTTAACCCTGTGAATTTCAGCCTTAGGGCTACTATGAAATAATAAAACAGCAGCAGAAAAGATACAATATTTAACTTTCTAACAACCCAATCTTCTAGGCAATCCAAGGAAAATGGCTACTGGTTTGAGATTCGAGGACCGCTTGGAGGGGGCATCAAACTTCAGCCCTTGGAAAGAAAGGATTGCATTGTTGTTAGAGGAAAATGAGATCTGGGATATTATTGAGAAGACCTAGACTATTCCTACCGATGCAGTGTTTTTGGCTGCTTTCAACAAGAAGAATGTGAAAGCCAAAATAATCATCTTAGATGCTATAAAGGATCATATCATCCCTCATGTGACTAGGAAGAAGAATGCCTACGAGATGTGGTAATCCTTGACAAAGCTTAATCAAAGTGGAAACCAAAACAGGAAAATGGTGTTAAGAGAGAAGCTTCACAGCATGAAGATGTCCAGATCTAATACAGTTACATCCTATCTCACTAAAATCACACAAATCCGTGATGAGTTGGTTGTTGTTGGGGAAAAGGTTGAGGATCAAGAATTGGTTAGAACAGCCTTGAAAGGTTTTTCTAAACCATGGGATGCCTTCATCCGTGGAATTGTTGCTAGAGAGAATCTTCCCAACTGGGAAAGATTATGGGATGATTTCATGCAGGAGGAGATCAGATTGGGATCTAACCATGTAGGACAACAGCAAGGTGATGATGAGGAAAATGTTGCTCTTACAGGAAAGGGAAAAGGTAGAGCCAAGAAAAGCTCTAGCAGTGGGGCCACCTCAAAGGGTGAGAAGAAGAGAGACATGAGCAAAGTCAAGTGCTTTGCATGTCATAAGTTAGGGCACTATGCAAGTCTGCGTCCTAATAAGAAGAAGAAGTCATAGGTTGCAGCTTCAACAAAGGTGCATGAGTTTTCTGCCAAGTTTGAAAAGGAGTTTTCATTAGTGGCTTGCCTCTCTTCGAGTTCAGTATCCACCACCGTGTGGTACATTGACAGTGGTGCTTCCAGTCATATGACGGGAGTACGAGAGTACTTCACAGATCTATCAGGGAGTTATTTAGATCTTGATATCGAGCTTGGTGACGATTCCAAGGTCAAAGCAGTTGGCCAAGGAACAGTCTCGTTTCAGAGGGAGTCTCAGCAGCCGATGAGTGAAGGAAGTGTTGTATGTTCCAAGGTTGGCAAAGAACCTGATCTCAATTTCATCTATAAAGGATAGAGGGTATGAGATCGCTTTTCGAGATGGAAAAGTACTCATCCATCCTAGAGGATCCAATTCCAGGACAGCTAAAGTGATTGGGATCAGGCAGGGGAAGTAGAAGTCAGTGGCATTGAGCTTTGCAGAGGCAGAGTATATAGCAGCCAGTCAAGCGAGTTGTGAGGCCATATGGCTTCACAAGTTACTCATTGGATTATTTGGTCAGAAGTTGCAACCGACCATCATTCACTGCGATAATCAAAGTTGCATTAAACCTCGAAGAATCCAGTGTTCCATGACAGGTCGAAGCATATCGAGATCAGGTATCACTTCATCCGAGACTATGTTCAGAGAGGAGTTGTGAAGCTTTAGTACATCTCTACAGATGAGCAAGTTGCGGACATCCTCACAAAAGCTTTGATAAAGGGGAAGTTTGTGTTCATCAGAGATAAGTTGGGGGTGGCGCAGAACACCTTCCTCGCTAAGAGGGAGTGCTAAAATGTTGTAGCTCGAACAGGTGCTTCTACATTGGCTCAGAGTCGAAGCATGCAAAAGTCATCCGACAACTTTCTTGGGATTACTTTATTTTTATAAAGTGACTTTTATCAAAAAGCACATGAATTAATTATTAATTAATGTTGGCTTACCTAATGTTCATAAAGTGAATTAAAGTGAACTTTAGATTATATCGTGACCATTGATCTAAATCAATCTCGTTCGTAGATCGGGGTGAAGATTACGAGATTGGAGATATGACGGTAAAAGAACCTTAAGAGAGGAAAAGTCCACTCATTGAGACAGGTGAGAGTTGGATCACTGAAGAGGAAAGGAAAAGATTGCAAGAGAAAAATCGTTGGGCAGCAAAGGAACAGGGTGCGAATCCCAAGACAAGGAAGAGGGCACGATTTCCAAGGCAGTCGTACAACAGAGATAAACAACAAGGCAACATATAGGTTGGGTGCATTTCCCAAGGAATATCTGCATAAGAATCAAGGCAAATTGGAGAGGGCATTGTTCTGATTGTGCATGATTTCCAAGGCGAAATTTTGTGTAGATTTATGTGGCATGATTTTCTAGATTTTTGAGCTAAGTACAGGTTTATTAATTGTTGTAATAAATTTCCAGCTTTCTTCTCTGTGGGTTGAATCAATAAAACTCTCATTTGTTGATTTTCCCTTTAGGGTTTTTTCCAAGGGTGTTTACCCAATGTTCTATGTGTCAATTTGTGTGATTGGTTTTCATTTTCTGTTGTGCATGTGGTGTTAATAAGCTCAATGTATTTCTGTTCATAAAATCAGATCTGGAATTTATCGTCTAGGTATAAATTATTTTTATTTGAATTAGAGATCAGATCTAGGCTTAAGAAAGTTAACAGTAGGTTGAAAAAACACTTGGCTAGTATAAGAGGTCAAGTTGCATACATGGCCCCATTAGGGGAGATTGAACAAATTAGATTGGAATTGCAAAATCAATTAGTGCAATTTGAAGAAGACAAGGCTAGGCAAAAGGAGATACGTGTAGCATGTTTTTCAGACTCAAGAGTCTAAAGGCCATTTAGAGCCCCATTGATTATGTATTTTGTTGTTGATATGTATTGCACTCGATGCCATTTTAATATATTAACCCTTGCATGGTATATGCATGAGCAGACTTTGCATATTTTGTCTCTAATGGTTTGGAATCTTTAAAATATATTTGTTTCATTAAAATTTAAATATTTTGTGTATCTTTTAGTAAACCAAGTCATTGAAATCAGATTCGTCTGATTCACTCCAATTTTCAATCTGAGTTGACCCTCGATCGATGTTGAGTCCAAGTTCAAGTTGACTCTCGACCGATTCCGAGTTCGAGTCCAAGTTAACCCTCAATCGATTATAAGTCCGAGTCCAAGTTGACCCTCGACAGATTCCAAGTCCGAGTCCAAGTTGACCCTCGACTAATTCCAAGTCTGAGTCCGAGTTGAACTTCAACCGATTCCAAGTCCAAGTCTGAGATTTAAAACCTTCCTTATCATACATAAACCAGATCTGAAAATTCACTTTTACAACAGTAAAACAATAGATATAGCAGCAACAAAACAACCCTTAAATTCTTCAAGGAAGATGTCAAATCACTCAACAAAACATCCTTTTACTTTAGTCAAATCAGAAAAACATATATAGCTCTAAATAACAATACATGAAGCACATATATGGCTGAAAATAAAATCTAGAAACTGCACAAGTTTTGGATAGCAGAAAACTTCATTAATATGCTCAAGATGAAGTTCATGTACATACCATCGCCTTCTCTTAAAGATACTATAAACCACTGCTCTCAAAAACCCTAGCTACAGACAATAATGAAAACCCTAGCCCAAGGAGCTCCAACATGCATGAATCACTCAAACAAGTCCTCCAAAGCAAGATGTCATCTTCTCTTTATCTTCACCAAATAAACCTTGGGGTTTTATCACAAAACCCTAATCTCAAACCTCCAAGGGATAAACCCTAACCCTAGACTTCAAGATACTCCAAGAAGAGCATGAAACCCTAGTGACTCCAAGAGAGAGATGTTGATATTATGGTAGTTGCTCGAGGTATTTACCTCCACGTGCAAACCTGACGAGGATAGAATACTCTGGGAAGCAAGGAGAAACCCTAATAAGTTGGCTAAATAACCCTAGAAGACTTGTCGGCTCAATAAGATAATTAATATTAGGTTATTCGCCTCCAAGAGAAGAAGTCAGCCATAAATAATAATATATACTGAACAGACAGATACCCAGAATGAGAAGTCAACCCAGGCAATTAGCCAAAATTAGTATAAATACAGGAGGCCAGTTCTCATTCTTGCAGGCAGTCTCAGAATTGCAGTGACCAGTCTTGTGCGCAGGTTTGAGGAGAGCTGCCATTGCAGCTGCTGCAGCTAGCAGATCACGTTTGGCTTGGACTATCTCTTGGCTAGGGTTTGGACTATCTGATCAGCTCTTGTTGGTGAGCTATCATTGGGGAAAGGTGCGCTACCCTTTGTTTGGCTATATAGCCTAGGGTTTGCTTCTGAAATGATTCTCTATCAAGGTTAAGGTGCTCGGAGGGTGGCTTCGGCCTATGGTTGGGTGACAAGGGTATTGTCAATGGTAAAACGAGCACGCATGTTTCATATTCTAACAGGTTATGGATCCACACCTCCTTCATTCAGTCTAAACGCTGGAAGGAAACATAGCCGCTAGGATATTGAGCTCGCTGAGGAACTGCCGCTAGGGTTACTCGCAGAAGCAGCTTCCAAGACACTACCGCTAGGGTTACTAGCAGGAGCAGTTGCAGAAACACTAATCCTCTTGTTGAGGCACCTTAAGTGAATGGATTGACCTAATCTCCGAATAGATCATTGTACTCTAGCCTTGCGCATCTCCTGATACTCTCAGCAAGCCAAGACGTGAAGTTTGAGTTTGTGGTCAAATCTAGGGTTTGACCAAGTCATAGCAACCATGACTTATTCTATGAAGTCAGAGAACAAGTTAGATGGAGCCTCTAACTTCAGAGCGTGAAAGACAAGGATTGACCTCATCCTTGCCAAGAATAAAGTGTTGGATATCGTGAAAGGAAAGATCGTGAAACCAGAGTTGGAAGAAGGGAAAGAGAAGGAACCGCAGAATGTTGTAGCTATGGAGAAGTTCAAAGACGATGACATTAATGCTATGAGTATCATAGTGAAATCCATAAAAGACCACTTGATACCCTACATCTCCCATCTTAACTCATCGAAGAAGATGTACGATGCCCTAACAAACCTCTTCTCAGTCAGAAACATTGGACAAGTAATGAGTCTGAAGAATGAGCTCCGTGACATGAAGATG
>ML779498.1:660346-686819 GCA_009831015.1 Picea engelmannii | reverse complement strand
CTAGTTAGTGTTTCAATGCTTTCTTAGATCAGTTTGATTTCAGCAACATAGATTAGATTAGATTAGTTCTACTTCAGTCCTGCATATACAGTGTGTGTGCTTCGTCAGTCTACGTACCCCGGGTTGACAATTAAATAGTTGGGAAAGTACTATAACGACATATATTTCGCCTAACAAGGATTAGATTTGATCCCTTAAAAGTCGAGGCATTCATTTCATTGCCTCCTCCCACCACTATTATCCAGCTTGAAATATTGCAAGGGAAGGAAAAAAATTATGTCATTTTTTTCGCAACTCTGCAGAAGTCACTAAGGGATTCATGCGTCTCTTAAAGAAAGGCATCCCTTTTATTTGGGATGATCAAGAAAAATGATATTTTTATGCCCTAAAACATGCATTGATGCATGCGTCATTGTTACATCCCCCTGATAACACCAAGGATTATGTCTTATACCTTGCTACTTCTGCTTCCACCATTAGAATGGTGTTATTTCAACATATTGATAGCGACCAAGAACATGTCATTTACTATTTGATAAAAGGTATTTCAGGTCCTAAACTCAACTATTCTCATGTCGAGAAGCTAGCTCTGGAAGCCGTCATCATTGTTCAGAGATTTTGTCACTATATCCTACTTCGCAAGACTATCATTATCATGGACGTTAATCCCATATAATACATGCTTCGATGTTAGGTACTGGGGGGGAAATACTCTCGCTGGATCATGATCCTTCAGGAATTCGATCTAGAATTTGAGAATTCCAAGTCCAAGAATTCCTTAGTTTTTGTTGAGATTTTGTGCAATCTTCCTCCTGATGACATAGATATTGATCCCATAGACCCTATTCTTGATAATTATTTTTTTATTATCAGTACATCTGACCCATGGTATGGAGATATCACCTTGTATCTCCAAACTCAACGTTTTTGGTGTGGTGTGATTTAGACTTTTGCGTAAGTATTTTTCTCCTTGGATACTAATTTCTCTTTGTGCTTTGATGCACAGATGCCCATGACTTTCCCTATATACTTTGGATTCGTGGATGGTGCTAGCAGACATACTCAGAAGCTGGATTTTACAACTTCATCCATCTATTCCTTTCCCGATGAGTTGATGATTTCAAGGGGAATGTGCCTTGGTCCTATGACCAACAATGTTGCAGAATATCATGCCATAATTGGATTGTTGACTAAGGCCTCTTCCATTGGTATTTCCTATATAATAGTCTACCTTGATTCCCAACTCATAGTTTTTCACCTTAACCATGTTTATTCCATTTGTGACCCATTTTTGTTGCATCTATATTTGAGTATTAGTCATCTTGAAAGGTTATTTGATTACTTTGAATACATACACATACCAAGGGAATTAAATTTTATCATTGATTCTTTAGCTAATTATGTGATGGACTGGAATCTCACACATAGGTAAACAAGTAACAACACAAAGCAATCATTAAAATACACAATGAAAAACATGATATAGATAACAAAGGAAATATGTGTATATATATATATATATATATATATATAGCAAAAATGTATCACAACTATCCAAAAAAAGGTACAAAGGTCCAAAATGTGGGCTACAAGGCCCATACATCATACAACATCTAAAAAATAGAGTATTTTTGAGGGGGACTCTACTAGTTCTCCCCTCTCACATAGTGCTCCTCATATCACACCATTGCTCTCTATACTTGGCACAGTAAGGCGCTCATCCCTGATAACACACCTACAACATGCCTTTTCAAGTTCCTTGGTGTTAGCACCAGAAGTCACCTCTGGATTGCAGCATAGATAAGCACAGTACCCATCAGTTTGTATGTCACAGTGAATGAATTAAAGGGTGGTATAATGGGCACATACTCAAGAAAATATCACTTTAACTTAGAAATACGGACCAGGCAATGCATGATAAAGTGAGGTCTTGATTTATCTTAAATCAGTAAGTTGTAGAAAAGGGTGAGTAGGGGGGAGAACTGGTGAGGAGATGTGGAAGTCTACTATGGACATCGGGTCTTCCAGTAGCCTAAGGAGGAAAATCTTTGAATACAAGATCTTCTTGAACCCAAAACTTCAGGAAACTAAAAAGGTCATAACAATATTGCAATCAAACATACATTACAATACAATCACAACAACTCGATTGGATCACCCATGCCCGAGTCTTCAATATCAGAAGCAAAGAGATGATAAGAGAGTTGATTGTCATTAAACAAAAAGTCTCAAATGGAAACACATAACTAGAGAACCAGAGGTTTCATTAAAACTTTACAATCCGGGAGCTTAGCTCAACCATTGACCCTTACAAAATATCAAAACTTAGTCTTTATACTCATAACAGCTAGCTCTCTTTAGAAGCGCATTCTAGTCATTTCATTCAATGTTGGTGTCTGCATTTTCCTCTGTCAGATTGCACTTGCATTCTCCTATCAGATGCAAGATCTTATCAGTATGGGCTCTGTAGGAAAATATACCGATAGGGGAACTTTCGGCTGATAGTCTACCCTCCACGACCAGATTTTCCATGATTTCCATCTATGTGCTGAAACGAGGTTTCAACCACCTTCCCCATTTTCATTAACTACTTTCCTCAGGCTCGAGAAGAGGCCCAACACTTATGCATGTTCTGGGTGGTGCCGATGATCCCTTCAAACTGATATTGGTGCTTTGAAACCACACAGCTCTTTGCTGAGACTAAGACGAGCACTTTGGGCCTTTGGAAAGGATTTCCTTCATTGCTCCATATGATCTTGGGTCATGACCTACGGCTCCCAAGTGAAATTTCAGGATTTCTCATTTCAGAAGTTTTCAATCCATTCAACCTCCAAAATCCCGATGCTCGAACCCGCAAAATGACCTATCTAGATCAACGATCATACTCATTTTGAATTTGAAGGCCAAGATCATTTCCTCGAAAACATGAACCGTCAGCTATGCGATGAGCACTAGCCCCTGTTTCTGAACCTTCTTTCCTTGTGACCAAGCGCTGAGACCATGGGCCCAAACTTCCCAAGGCGTTTTGGGACTTCGCTTATCGAGAATCTCCATACTCCTGACTTCAAATTTCCTGATCCACGAAATCGTGAAAACACCGATTAGGTGCCACGTGCTCCACTAGTTTGAATGAACCAGATCTATTTTGTGACTCGCGACAATTGATTGTGTCTCACATTAAAACCCCCAAAACTCGATTCTTCGAAATGGTTTAATCAACTACCACCTATCCCCACTAGATCCAAGGATGATTTTAAGGATGGAAATTTATTTTAAAATTTAGAAACCTTGGCGAATCTTACTAATCCTTCATATGCTAACTATAAATGATTGGTGATTTTTTGTAAAAATATTCAAATTTCTAAGTATTTTATATAGTTTTTATAAAATTTTGGCGATTTTTAAGGTAAAATAATTTTATCCTATAATTTGGGCGAATCATTTTTAAAATAGTGAATCTCATTTTTGGAAAAACCATGGAAAATTAGCCCATGAGCTAAATTTAGCCCCTAAAATCATCCCTAAAGTCTGGATCAGACGGTTCCCACGAATCTTGGGTTTCGAGACTCGACATTTCAGGACTTTGACGAATAGTTTTAACCACCTTTTGGAGTCCCAATTTTCGCGGACCGTCGATCTGTCCTTCCTGCAAGGAAACTCCATCGTTGAAAAATAAGCTTGGTCGCGGCCTCCGACCTTGGCTAAAACACATTGGTGGGTTTTTAAACCCCTTCTTTCACATCTAGTCACCCAATGGCCAACTCCAAAGGAAAAACATCCCCTTGCAAGAATATGTGATAACACTTGGGACCTCTAATATACGCATAGGAGGAACCCCATGGTCAACCCTCTAAGGTTCCACTCTACATCGTGGATCTCTTTGTCCTCCCCCTCCTCCTGCTAAATATGTACCTGAGGAGCCTCTCTACGACGTTCTAGGACTAATAAGCCATGAGATGAATTTTGATTAAGATCCTTTTTCCACCAAAACAATATATAAAATATAAAATAAAAATAAAAAATGTTGAGTATAATATCATGAGTACCTATCACATCCCAGTGTGCTCCTTCTAGAAGCACCAAGTCATTGTTGCCTCTAAATCCAACACTTGAATAAGAGAAGTCCTCTATCATAGGAATTTTCTTTTTCCACCATGAGAAGAAGCCCTTGTCAAAATAAAATACTGCAGGACCCCTGACAATTCTTAGTGAGAAGCTAGTCAACATCTCCATTCTTGGTTCCATTATGGGACAATCTGGTAGTGTAATCTGGGGTTGTAACAGAGGAACTCTCTCCAAAATGAAAGAAACAAGCATTGGGCCATAGAAAAACTTTTTTTGTTTGTCGGTTCTACATTGAGTGATTTGGTATTTGAGGTTCACCAAAACACCCTCACACCAGTTGAATACCCTGGGCTCCATGCATTCAACTACATATGCCATCTATGATTTCATGATGATATGAGTTGTTTTGCTTCCAGGCAACTTGTTAATGGTAAATTCAATTGCACGAAGTGGTCGATTATTGATCTCTTTGATCGGAATTTTTACATTGGTCCTATGAACACCCTCTCTGCAATACGTGGAAATATAACCCTCAACAGTCATCTCAGTTGCTATCGTCCCGGTCAAAAAAATGAGGGAACCTCATTTTGAAATCCCCGTCAAAACATAGATGTCCTCTACCTCAATTTTTAAGTCATGAGGGACAAATTTTAACACTTTCTCATTGGGATCCCACATTTGGATTAGATGCTCAAGAAGCATTGGCTCCTTTCTCATGTTCTGAACTTTGAAAAACTTCAGTATCCCACAATTTCTTAGTGAAGAAATTGTGTTTTGATCCCTTAAGGCCAAATAATTATCACTTTTGTGTTCATGCTCTTTCCACATGTGCATTTTTCCCAAATTTACCTTCAAAGCATCAAAAATATCATTAGACTCACTTGGAAAAACTTTCTCGTCTTTTTACTAGCTGGAAATTTCAAAAAAACGATTTTTTGTTTTGTTTTTTGTTGGTCGCTCCCCCTCTGTTGGATACAGGGCAATCAAAATGATCTGTTAGTGTAAACAAAGAAACCTAGTTATGCCCCCTGATACTTGGAGGGAGTGACCATCCCAAGGTGCAAGTCGAGCCCTAATTTCAGCTCGAAACCACCCAAACAAATAAAAAATATAATAAAAAAGACATGAAATGAAGAGGAAGGAGAGAGTGAGAACCTGGTTCAGACAGAAATAAGAATCATCCATTGGTTTGTCTAGAATTGATGTTTGAATATTTGTTCCACAAGAGGGTTAAAAAACCACAATTTACCAATTTCTTCAAAGGCGAGGTAAAAATGAATTGATTTTTCACCCTTTAGTTACTTTATATCAATTTTTACCCATTGTTACCTTAGTCTAATATATTTTTTTATTCTGTATTAATTTACCCCTTAATATGAGAATTTTTCAATCAAATTCTGACATCTCTTGCTTTTTAGCCATGTTTCTTTCGACAGGTGTCCTGGAGACTTTTATTGGTGATATTAATTCTCAGGAGAGTACTCTTTGACTCTTTCAAACTCCTTAAAACATGAAAAATCCACCCCTTTCATCTTTGAAAGAATAAATCACAAAAAAAAAATTAGTTATGGAGATCCCTTTAAGCTCTTTTCACACTCCTTAAACTGAAAATATTTCCAAGCGATCTTGTTGTCTTTCATGCTCATTAAAGTGAATTAGAAAGCATGTTTCGTGGGTGATATTTTACCCCTTTTTTGGTCCCATTAGACTATTTACAAAAAAGGAACCCCCTGACCATCTAGGTTAGGAGAGTTCTCCTAGGTATCATTTTATACTTTTCCTAGCCCTAGAGACTAAATTTACGAAAAAGATCCTTTGGAGACTTCTTTATCCAATATTTTCATACTCTCTAAATATGAAAATACCACTGAGTTTCCCTTATTTGGACTCATAAAACTAAACAATGCAGGACCCTTTTGTGACTAGGCATATGTTATCCTCCTCAAGCTCGTTAAAAAAAAAAGAGGTACTCATCCATCATGATGAGGAAATTGGGGAACTAGGCCAAGTTTTTCATAAGTTTTATGGCATATTTTTTGTTGCCCTTGAACATGGCCCTTTTCTACATCATCTCACATACTTGGTTAATCCTCTTGTCTCTACGCTATTTGAATCCCATGTGTCTTCATCCTCTTTTTAATCCTTCAAAATAGAACCTCTGGCTTTCGTCCCATTTCATGTGTTGTCATACTCTTTTGACTCCTTCTAAGAGATCCATTGGTTTTCGTCACATCATTACATCCGCTATTTATGCCTCATTGAGTCAATGGTGCCAATTCATTCATTGTGCCACACAATGTTGAAGGGAAGTCAACCTCTACATTTTTCATCTTGGTGTCAATCCATGCTCTTATATATACTATCTCAACTCACTATCCTTTTTGTTTCATGTCAATAATTGGGGAAAAATCATGTCCCTCCTTCTACAAGTATGTTCTTGTCGACTTCATCACATTATCCAAGAACTAGACTTAAAAACTAGTTAGTACCTAGGGACCTGCATGCCTCAATGGAATATTTCCTCATTTTCGATAGTGGGCTTACATCATTGGCCTCTGTTCGAAATATTTCATGGGGTGTTCAACTTCAGTTCATCTACTCAAATTCAATGGCATGTAATTGGATTACCTTGGGAGTCATTGTCATCATTGGTGATTTCCCACGCACTTATTAACGGTAAACCTAATTGACCGGTAATCAAGTAGTTTCTACAATGTTCGATGCCAAGACATCTATTCACATGGTTAGATTTGTACTATTTGGGATTGGGATTGAAGACCGTGGGGGGGGGGGACCTTGTAGAAACACTCATTCTACTTTTCATCTCCCCATGCTGCGATGGAGAGCATTTAATACTTATACTGTCACATGGATCCATATTGTATATCTGGTGGTCATGTCATAAGTTAGTACTATCATGGATCCATAGTGTATTGGTCAACGACCATGCTTTGATACAAAATATTCTGAGTATGGGTATGCCTACCTTATGGATTTAATGTGTATATTGATGTACATTTTTTGTTTCAACAGGTCTTCCTTTCTTCAATCCTTTGGTTTGAGATTTGTCGCAAAGTGTTTCGACCATCATCTTCTTCTCTAACCTCACACTTTGAGGGGAATATTGTATACACCATTTTGTCACTTTTCTAAGTGTCGCATATCACAATTGTGAAATCCCTAGGAAATAATGACACCTCATAATCATCATTGAAGTCAAAGAGGATCCACATTGTCATTTTCCTCGATTCCATTCCTTGTCTTTTTCCCTCAGTCCTGACTTCATTTGACCATGGTCGCTCCCATTTTTACTCTAGGAGAATGACCATCCCCTTGACACAGTGTTAAGAGGGAGACCAGGTCACTCTGTCTTCCCTTCTAGGGGAGTGACCATCTTGATTTGGCCAAATCCCATGAATCTAGGGGAATCTTTCAAAGACTTTATGGATGGTTCCTAGCTTGTTTTCTTTTTTTAATCAAGATATTATTTGAGTATCCTTATTTCCTATCTTGAGGGAAAGAATAACTATGAATATAACTCATCCCTTACCAATATTCATTATTTTCTCAACCGAGTCCCTAATTTATCCTAAGTGGTTGAGCTCCTATGAATCTATATAACCAAGACTCTCATCAATGAAAAGAAAAAAAAAAAGAATGAATGGTGTACTAAACTTATGATTCCATAGAAAATAGCCAAGCCTTTGCTAAAGAGTAAGCTATCTCATCTAAGGTTTGAATAAGGATATCAAGAGGTCAGCAAAGTCACACAAAGGTTGTAACTTTCCATATTCCTATCAATATAACTTGGCCTGGTTCTCTTATTTTTTTTGTTCATTCTCTACTTTTGATCTCTTCATTGTAAGTTATCAAGTTGGATTATTTTCATCTAATCCTAGGAGGTGGTAGAATAAGACTTGTTTACCTTTTTGCTTGCAGGTATCGACTTCACCAAAGCAGTTGTTATGCTAGAGATTAATTGGATTGGAGTAGTGAGGACGAACATATAAATAAGGTGCACTACTTTATTCTCTTTTCTACCTGACCCTCCTGCAAAGAAATAGAATAGTGATCCTAGAGAATTTCAGTTACCATTTGTTTTCATTTTGTCTTTGCTCTAGGGAACCATAGAAAGAGATAAATTACTTTGTCCATAGAGAATTTTCTCTACCACGCCCTCTTCATTCTGTCAAATGCCACTTTTTCATATTCTTACCATAGGAATGCCCCCTTCTTGATGAGGTCTGTTAATGTCACCTCCCATTGTGAAAATAATTTCACAAAGAACCTGTAATAGCTACATATCTCGAAGAATCCTTGTAGATATGTGAGTGTGATGGGGGTGGGCCAATCTAATATGTTATGGATCTTATCTTGAGGCACATTTACTCCCTCAACACCAATCACGTGCCCTAGACAGAGGATATCTATCAACCTGAACTCACACTTTGCCTCCTTGGAAAAAAGAAATTATTCCTCCATAATGGTGAGAATTGTGTCAACATTATCCAAGTGTTCCTTCCATGTTCTGTTGTAGATGAGAAGATATTCAAACAACACTAGTAAAATTTCTCTCAACTATTTTTTGAAGATATGGTTCATGCACGATTGAAAGGTAGTAGGTGCATTAGTCAACCTGAAAGGCATGACCAGGAACTCACAGTGCCCATAGTGACACCTGAATGTTGTTTATGGATATCCTCATCCCTAACCTGGATCTGGTGGTATCCTAAACGTAGATCAACCATTGATAAATACACCTCCCCATGCAGCTCGCTGATCAGCTCATCAATCTAAGGTATTGGGTGTTTGTTTTCTATGGTCTTCTTGTTTAGCACCTTGTAGTTTATGCACATCCTCACGGTACCATGTTTTTTCTTTACCAATACTATTGATGAGGTGAAAGGACTAGAACTAGGCTGGATGTGTCCCATCTCTAGCATCTCCTTTATGTCCTTCTCTATTTCATCTTTTAATCTCTTGGTATGCTTCTAGGGAGTGGTGATGATAGGATTTGACCCCTCTTATAGCTTAATAACATGCTCAAACCCTCTATTAGGTGGTCTTCCTGATGGAAATGGTTCAAATACTCTCTCATGCCTTCCAATAAATGCTTGGATGCCCAGAAGGTAATGCTAGCGTTCCTCTGATGGATTCTCCATAGTGATCAAGCACTATGTTGCGCAAGCCACGTCCCCATGTCTAAAAAGGGCATCCATGTGCTAGTTAGACACAATCCTGGGGGCACCTGTTGACATAACTCTAAGGAAAATTTGGTGTCCATCCTTTTCCTATAACTCCATCATCATCTCCTTATAATTCATGTGGATGTATCCCAAGGATTATAGCCACTAAAATCCTAGTACCACCGAAGTATCTGTTAAATCCACAATGTAAAAATCATCTATCAATGTGTAGTTTCCCAAAGTTAATCCCATTCCTTTGATTCTTTGAGTACATGTCATGTTGTACCCATATGCTACTACCACATTGAGCGATTGGAATTCCTCCACAAGTATATTTATCTTGGTGACAAGTTAAACATCAATGAAGTTGTAGGTATTTTCCCCATCCACCAATGTTGTAATCCTTTGTCCTTGCACAATGCCCCTAACCTTGAAGGTACAATATTTATGAACTCCTCAAAGTGTGGAAATGGTAACTCCCTTAGGGATATTTTTTAATGGTTCCTACTCCTTAGTCTGTGATGGCTCGCCACTATCATATCCAATAACTTTGTCATCACTGTCATCCTCCTTGTCAGAAACTACCTCAATTTAATGGACTTTAAATTTTCCCATACATCTATGACCTAGTTCCCACAGATATTTGCAACTGAAGAAAAGTTTCTTCCTCCTTATTTCTCTCTGATTCTCTTCATCCATTCTGTCTTTCCCTGTCTATGAATTCTGGGGAAATTTGGTCTCCTTACTTCCTTGAGGGATGAAAGATTTTGTCAGGACCTTCTTGTTGACTACGTCCTTCATATCATGGGATATCATGATGGTTTCATGAAGTGTGGTTGGCCTAAAGGATTTTACCCATCTTCTCAAGGGTTCATCTAGAACCTTTGTGAATAACATTACCAACCTCTTCTGAGAGATATATGTCACCGTAACTTCCATCCTTTGAAATTTTGTGATGTATGCTTTAGGTGTGCTTGTTTGCTTCAATTGTGACAACTCTCTGAAGTGTATTTTAGGATCCTTCTAGTCAAACCTATCCATCAATCTCTTAGTGAAATCCACATATGAAGTGATGTTGGTGTGCCCTAATGTTACCATTCCATGGTACCACAATTCGTGAGCTTCTCCTTCCAAGTGAAGAGTGGCAAATTGAATTTTTTTTTCTTCTGTCATTGGGTTGAGTTGGAGGTAAATTTATAACTTATGTACACAAGCCCTGGTCATACTCTATGCTTATCCATCAAAGGGTGGAATAGTCAACCTTCCCACCTTTCCCATGAGATCAAAATTATGTGGGATTTGTTCTCCTCTGTTCCCCTCCCTTGGGTTGTATTTATTTTTGAGTTTGAAGAAGTCTTTATAGGAAACATTCCCATGGTTGTTTGCATCTATTGTCTCATACTCCTTGTATGAGGTTTTAATATCAATCCCATGATCTGGTTGTTCCCTTTCTTCCATGGGATTCCCTATCAAGAACTGTGGTAATAAATGCCTAATGATCTTTGATATCTTGCTTTGAGTTGTGGTATGGTTGTTTCTATTATCCATGTGTATTTTGTCACTCCAATGGGATCCAGTGGGTCCACCTTGAAATGTACCATTAATATTCTTGTGCTGGCATAAAAATTGTGTGAATGCCTCAAGTGACTACTGTTGGAACCTTATTGTATCTTCCTGTCTCTTGACCATATCTTGTAGTATATGGATCACATCATGGTATTATCTCATGCTTCCTTCTAGTTCTGACTATGTGTGATTTACTTATGTTTCTCTTTCTATTTACTCTCAAGAAGCATGTCCTCCACACCCTTTTATTCTAGTAATTAATTTAGTCAAAGGCCGGTAGAATCACCAACTCAGATATCACTACAATATTCCAATTATGCTAGAAGGTAATTTAATAGTTTCTTTCCAGGATTACTTGTTTCTTCTAATTTGAATGTATTTTTAACTTCTTATAGATAGTTGTTTAATGAGGAATATTGTCAAACATATAGCATGAATTCATTACACAAGAATGGAGCATATAATCATGGCATCTTATTATGGAGGAAAAATCACAAAAATTAGTATAATGATATATAATGGTTGTAGTAACAACTGCAAAATACTACTCAACACACAAATCTAATGGTTGTTAGGTAGCTACACAATCTACTACAGAAACACACAAGAGAAACATGAAATGATTCCAAACTGTGGTGACCATTGAACCAAGGCTTACCAAGCCTTCCTCTACTTTTCTCCGATAGCATCTATATGTAGTTGACCTTCCCTTCTCAAGCTACTCACAACCCTAGTCCGAAATATGGCTGCAAACCCCAATTCACAAAGGTCCTCACAGGATGACTGCGGGGTTTCTAAAGGTGACTCGAGGGAAAAATTTTGATCAACCTACAGGGGTGACCCCTTTTATAGATGTGAAAACCCTCCTAGTGCCTACAGATATGAAACTTGGCCTCTTCCTAAAATTCATTGTAAAAACCTTGTGCAAGTCGATATGCTTCCCAACTTCCTCTAGTAATAAATCAAACACCAAATGAATTCCAATGAGAACTTCAGATGAATGCTCCTCTTGTATAGATAGGGTGGATATTGCACCACCGAAACTAAACCTGCAGTGGAAGGGTTTTTCCCAAAACCCCAATGAAAATTTTGGCTACGAGAACACTCAATAAGATATCAAGACATAATGTCAAAGGCAAGGGTTTCTCCTCTATTTATCCTTCTTTTGGACCTTCTAGATATTTCCCCTATTTTGACCAAATCAAATCCTTCCCATCAAGTCCATTTAAATATAATTGTTTATTTTATTTAGTGTCATTTTTAGGGTTTGTCAATCTTTTAACCTAGTGACACCTCCTTGACTCCCTTTTGCCTTGTTGACTATAACCTACAGGAGTCGTATAAGCTATTGAGTCACCCCCCATCATGGTTAATTGGAAGGGGAAATTACATATTTCTCTCCCCACACATTTTTAGGTACCCAGAATTCAAATCTACTTCATGGATGACTTTTACAGTCCATGAGATTTCCATAGACTACTCCTGGACCCAAAACTAACTCTTGATATAGGATTTATGCCCTCTAGAAGTAATCTAGCACTGACTTTTACCCTTAACTATTTAGGCTGTAACTTCTTCATACAAGCTTTGTTCTGCGCTTAGAATAGCTCGTTGGAAATCTCCCCATGATATCTTTTAATTGAGTTGCAGAGACAAAGTATACCTTGGTACACTCTATTCTCATGGATTTTCACTGCTTAAAAATATCGTTTAAGCCCTCGAAAATTCCTTGTAAGTTTATTACCTACAAAAAAAATAACATTTTCTGATAAATTGATTGGTTATTAATGATATGGCACTAATTTTATTCTCGATCGCATAGGAAATTCTTCCCCCTTCTCTCGCTTTGATAATCTTTCGATCCAGTTTGGTCGACGAGCTTCAACCACTACGAACTAGGGAAATACATCCCTTTATCCTCACGGAACTTCAACTCTAGGTCAAGCCACTGGACCACTGGGCAGTGGTTAGACAAACTTTCCTCCTCCCTTCTGACAGTTAATTGCCCATCAGGCCACTAACCACCACACTCGAGCCTTCCATCCAACTCTTCCAATCAAATTCATTCTAGTCCATCATGCATTGTGTTAGATCACCTTCCTACTCCCTTCGCTCCCAATTGATTATCAATCGAGTGAACGACTTTTCGCATGGGTGCTTCACCCCCGTACCACTCTTCCAATGACACATGATAATGAGATGGAACTATCATAGATTGACAACTGGTAGGTACGTTATATTACTCGAAACTAACTGGGCATATGAACTAAGCATTGATGTGGCAATCAAAACACTATGCACAAAGTCCATTGGGTTTTGTGGCTCTCCATGCTTCACACACAAGTGACAAAGGGTTTCGTATTGATTATAAATTGGTTATGCAAACCCTCTCCAATGCATGTGGGATAAATGTCTCAGATCGTAGATCGACAACTAGAAATCCACGCTAGGGATGGATCAATGGTTGTTTTGCACTACCTTCCCGGAAGACATAACTTCTTATTATGATGCCCAAAACACAAAATAGAGAGCTCGTTGGAATGTCGGAGCCATGGAGGTTAACTTGGACAAGGTTTCCATGGTTGAATGGTAATGTTTAACCACACACAAAATAAAATAATCTCTCCTATGATGTTGTCCCATGGAAATTTTTTAATTTCACTCAATAAATTATTGCTATCATTCCAGTCCATACAATTGAATTGTGATCCGGCATATGGTTAAACACATCACACTCTTCCCCTCTTCTCAAACCTTAAAGATATATAGTAATAAAATCGTTTCAGATAGCAACATCAATTCGATCCGATTTTTCTCGACTAAATCGTGAACCAACTTACTCATTGTGAGAGCTATTAAAATACTACATGCTCAAAGGATGGTAGGAAAAGTGTATTGGTTTGACCTCATTATTTTCCATAGAAAATAATTTTCACCCCAAAAGGAAACTCATCCAAACAACTTATTGTTTCCATGTAGTAGGCTCTTGTAGGCCCGATGCTTCAACCTTCAACTCTAATACCATAATGTAATGTTCCCTAGCCTAACTAAGCAACATTACTATGCAGAAAACACATAAACATGAAAATCCTCTGCTAACTCATTTCATGTAGCTTACCAACTACGATTTAAACACATTTTGATACCCATAATGAAATCCATATACAACATTCCAAATGAACATGAATGTAGCTAATAAACTCATTCACAACAACAAATACACCATTGAATACACAAAGTTAAACATAACAATTTAACTCATGAAATAACTCGAAAAATAGATAAACATTTATCTTTTAACATACTTGTGCACCCATCTACTGGGGAAGGATGTTCCACCCGACCATAGACTTTATTTTCTATATATCAACAGCAAGTCACCCTCAATCTGGGGCTAGGAATCCACCAAAGAAAGGTTCCTCTTACATTCCACTCACAACTTACTATCCCACAACCCACTGATATTCTCCTACAACTATCATGAATTTCCTCTAGCTCTCTTCCTCTTGACCTACCCAACCCGAGGAATGTACTCCTTCACTTTTGGCAGTCCATTGGGCATCCCATTTGTTTATCAGGGTCTCTCTAGGTGAGCTAACCAGGAATCTCTCTGCTAGGAACTCAAGGGTAATCACTTCCAAGAAAACTACCAGAAACCACAACAACACTTGTTTTTATAGTGAAACTTGGAGAGGAGTTCACTCTTCATGCCTCGTAACCTGACTCTTCAATATTCAACTCCAAAATTCTTCAAAAAATCTCCAACACGCTTCAAAATCCCCTCATCTTCCTTGCTCTAGCTTCGGTGCTCTTGCTTCTTGATTTATGCGTGTTATTCATGTCAAAATCTCTCTGTAAAACTACATGTTCTCCCCCATACAATTTTTCTCTATTTTCCCAAGACAATTGACTTCTCACTCTTCCCCATGTTTATTGTACTACAAACCCATGCTTCCAATAACTATGGGATGTAACTCTCACACCCACCCTATTACATGAGTTTAATGATTGGAATCTCATACACTCAAAAAAGAAATAGAATTTATCCCCAAATTGATAAAAAAAATCAGAAATATGGGTTTGAATTAATACCCATAAACCATTTCCCCCTTGGACCCCCTCTTAGACACTTTGTTAGGGACCTAACCCCTTACGTAGGTAGAATAATGTATTCCGATGTAATAAAGGTCAATGTTAATAAGGCCTTGCAATACGGTAGAATAAATCGAATGTAAGAAGACCTAATAGAAGCTTTCTCTTCTAGAAGGATATTCCTCTAGATGGTTCTCTTGATAGACATATTTAGTATAAATAGGAGTCGAGGGTATGAGAACCCTAGCTTGGATATTATTGTAATAGAGCTCTGCTCGAATGTAGGTTGCCCGCTCGAAGAGGCCCGTGAACATTGCTCTCAGTAATTGAAGTGCTCTTTCTGGTGTTATTACGTTATCATTTCAGTGTTATTGTGGTGTATTGTGGTTATATTGTTGTTCATATGCCATTTCTATCATTTTATTTGTGTTCTCCATACTTTTTATATTTGGAATATTACAAGTGGTATCAGAGCACTTTCCTTGGCAAAAAATTGTGGGTTAATTTTTTTTTTAGGGTAGAGACGTATTCCGGTGTCTTTAATCCACAAAGATCTATCGTTACACACATAAACCCATAGTTGACAGATTCATACACGTAGGAAATACAAGTGGTTCTTAAGCGCACATCTATTGGCTACCCTTTTAACCCTTGTTGGTACCCCTTCGAGTGGTAGCGCATCAGACAACATCTGTGTACGGATCGACCTAGATGTCCTGAAGCCCTCTTTAGATAAATTGATCATCCGCCTGACTACTATAGTTCCACCGAGAACAACACTTACTCTCTATTACCTGTGTAGTCGGGTAGTACGGCTAAGGGCATGGTCTAGCCTCCTTAGTTAGTGCCCTAAGATATTGGGCCAAGTACTATTGTTGGACCCCAAACATATATTAGAGAGATATAGCATAGGGAAAACCCTTGTCTGTAGAACCCTTGATTACCTAACTCTTGGGGATGGAAACAAAAAAATTAAAACAGACAAGATCTATTGCTGCACAACTGTGTTCGGGTTTCCAAATAACTACACATTTCGTCCTAGTTAAGAATTTGGGCATTTCTTCACTGCAATACTCTTCAAACCTATTCAATTTTTGCACCATTATTTGAGACATATACCATTGGATTTATCTCTTTGCCCTTATCACATTCATACATATCATTTTTTCAGCAAAATTGTTGACCCCACCCACCCCTATTCGATTCCCTCATCATCATGGCCCATACCCATAGCTAAGACTTGGAAGCTCGCTTCAATACCTTGCAATTTAATTTCACAGAAACCCAACAAGAAGTGAAACAACTCAGTTCCAATGGTGTCGCCATCAATACAACCATGCATTCCTCCATCGTTGCCTCAATCGAGGAACTCAAACAAGACATGGCTACCCATCTTGAATCTGTCATTTCGATGATCTGCACCAAGCTGCATATCCCTGCAGATAACCCTTTATCTGACCCACCCCCACATACCAAAGATGAAACTTCCTCTCATTCCCATAATTTTCATCCCCATCACTTTCAGCGTGACCTACACCTTCTGCAAGTGGATGTGACCAAATTTGATGGCTCAGATCCCACTGGTTGGGTAACCCAAATGGAACATTATTTCTCTTTATATGGAATTATATATGACTTGGCCAAACTCTGGTATGGTGTTCTCCATCTAGATCAAGAATGTTGGAAATGGTGGCAATGGAGAAAAAATTCCCGTCAAGGATACATTGCTTGGACACACTTTGTGGAAGAGATTTATGAATGCTTTGACATTGACACCAACCATTTAGGAAGTTTGACAAAGTTGAAACAATTTGAAACAATGGAAGACTTTATAGTTTCTTTTGAGTGCCTGGCTTTTCAGACAGAGGGAATGTCTGATACCTTTTTTCGAGAATGTTTTATCAGTGGCCTCAAGGATGAGATTCATGCCCATGTCCTCATGGCTCAGCCTCAAAGTTGGGTGGAGACTGCTAAAAGAGATAAAGAAGCACAACAGGTTATATCTTCTCAAAACCATAAACCCTCTTTTATTCCTCGCACTAAACCAGTAAATCCCACTACTCCCTATGCTCCACTAAAGATCCAAAAATTGACCAGAGCTTAAATGGTTGAATTCCAACTCAAAGGCCTTTGTTATAATTGTGATGACCAATATTTTCCAGGCCACAAGTGTAAGGAACAAAATCTTTTTATGGCCATCTTGGAGGATGTTTCGGAAGAGGATGTTGAAACTCCCCTTGTGTCTGAGTCACCTGAAACCACAGACATAACCCCTCCCTCAGACCCTCTCAAAGTAGAACCAGTCATTTCCCTAAATGCTCTCATTGGTTTCTCTTCTCCCCAAACTCTCAAGCTAATTGGTTAGATCAAGCATAAGAAGGTCATCATTCTGGTTGATAGGGGCAGCACCCATAATTTTATTCATCATTGCATTTCCCAAGAAACTCATTTCTATATCCATGCAGTTAATAATTATGAAATCATGGTTTCCAATGGCGGCTCCATGAAATATGGAGGGCATTGTGAAAATGTGCATCTCCAAATTGGTGACTACCACCTAAAATCTCATACGTTTGCTATCAACATGGGCGGTTGTGACATTGTGTTGCATAAAGACTGGCTAAGGACTTTGGGTCACATTCTCATGGATTTCAAGGAATTAACCATGCAATTCGACCAGGAGGGCCAAAAATATAAGTTCCAAGGAATCACTGCCAGTTCATTGGAGATCATTAGTTCCCATCGCATGGAAAAGCTACTCAAAAAATGTCATTCTGGCGTTATTTCCCAACTCCATGCAATACAGGCAACTGAGACACCCTTTGTGTCGTAAGACCTCCAATCCATCCTCTCTAAACATCAAGTGGTCTTTTCCACTGCCCAGGGACTCCCGCCTTCCCGTGGTGTTCATGATCATTCCATTCCCCTTATACCAGGAAGCCTCCCTCCCAATATATGTCCATGTCAACACCCCTAGTACAAGCCCCTACTCTTGCCATGTGGTCATGGTCCTGAAGAAAGAAGGCTCTTGGCACATGTGTCCTGACTTCCGCGCCCTCAACAAACTCACGATTAAAGACAAATTTCTCATTCATGTCATTGATGAACTCTTGGATGAATTGAGTGGCGCCCAGTTCCTTACTAAACTTGATCTTTGTTCTGGCTACCACCAGATCCGTATGAAAGTGACAGACATTCCTAAGAATTCCTTTAGAACTCATGAGGGCCACTATGAGTTTTTGGTCATGCCCTTTGGCTTGTGTAATTCCCCCTCCACCTTCCAAATCCTCATGAATCATGTCTTTCGCCCCTTTCTCTGTCATTTTGTCTTAGTTTTCTTTGATGATATCCTCATTTATAGAAAAACCTGGACATACCACCTTTCTCATGTGGACCGCGTTCTCCATCTACTCTTTCAGAACCAAATTTTCCTGAAACAATTTAAATGTTCTTTTGGCACCTCATAAGTCAAGTACTTAGGTCATCTTGTTGGCAAGAATGACGTTAGAGTGGACCCTAAAAAGATTGAAGCTATGCAATATTGGCCTCACCCAAAGACTCTCAAAATCTTGCGAGGATTTCTGGGCCTAACAGGTTATTATCACAAGTTTGTTAAGAATTATGGAAAGATTGTGGCATCTCTCACAACACTCCTTAAAAATAATTCTTTCACTTGGACCCCAGCAGCTACTCAAGATTTTCAAACCTTGAAGATGGCCATGTGCACCACTCCAGTCATGGCCTTTCCTAATTCACAAAGACCTTTGTCCTAGAATGTGAGGCTTCAGAGAAAGGTATTGGTTTTGTTGATCCAAGTGGATATTGGTGGCCACCCACCTTATTCAAATGGCTCAAAACAGTTTTCTGGCAATTTTGGCAATTTACTATTTTTAGCAGGTTTTAACTTCCGGGGCCATTTTGAGGGCCCAAATGAAGGTTTTTATAGATCGATGTTCTCAATGATAGTAGAAGGAATAATTGATCGCCCAAAATGACTCTCCTCGATGATACCTTTCCAACGAGCTATCACACGCCTAAAACGAAAATCGTATGCAAAAGTTACGACCCCGAGAAGTTGATGTACTCACTTACCCAAACGGGGCCCACATGACTTTTGGCGCTTCATCTCCTAGGGTTAGGTTTTTGGATGTCTAGGGTTTTTGACATTTCTTCTTATTGTAAGAAGGCCTTCAGAGCCTCATTGTAATCATCTTCTTGCGAATGCGAGTAGCCGTCACATCTCTTCTCATAGATAAGCTGCCACCATTATAGCGAGTCTTTCACTCTGTATTTTTATAGTCTCTGTACATTTCTTTCATTAACATAAATCATGTATTACTATATATCTATGTTTATGGTTGCATCTCTGATACATTTCTGTTATATTATTGAATATCTGCGATATCTCTGTGCATTTATTTATTATATCTCCGATTTCATTTCGTGTCGAAAATAATCCGGATTAGTGGTATCAGAGCAGGCTGCTCTTGATCATTTTTTCAGTGCATGTCCCCGACGAGGTCCAATTATAGCAAGTTGGGTCTCGAGCTTGTCTCTCTTGAAGACAATCTCTCTCGCACACCAAAGAAACCCTCAATGGAAGAAGAAAAGAAAAACGACGAAGCAGACGATCCTATCAAGCTGTTGCTTGAGAAATCTCTCACGCGACAGAGGGAAAAAATGATGGAGAATTTTTCCCACATATTTCAATGCCTGGCGATAGCATCAGGCACATCTTCATCAAGTGGCCACTTTGGAGGCACCTAGCCTTTCAAGGTACAAGTTAATTTTGATATTCCTGTATTTGAAAGACAGATAGATGCATAAGCCCTAGAAAAATGGTTAACTATGCTAGAAGGTTATTTCTCTGTTCACAATTTTTCTAACAAAGAAAAGATCACCTTCACACTCCTTAAATATCTCCCTCGTGTCAAACATTGGTGGGAAACTTACTGGAAGAAAAATTCCACAGAGGAGTCTGGAATATATGGGGTTGATCCCACTTGGGATTTTTTTGTGGATGCAGTAAAAGAGCAGTATTACCTTGTTGGCAACTATGAGGACCAATACATGAGATGGACCACGCTACGGCAAGAGAGAGGCCAAGAAGTTCTGGAGTTCACCAATACCTTCCATACCTTGCACACCAAGCTGGGTATCAAAGACTATGAGCGACATTTGGTTCTGAAATACCGTGGGGCTCTACACAGATACATCCAAACTGAAATGGATTTTCTAGACATCTCATCACTCGTGTTGGTTATCAATATGTTGATAAAATTGAGAAAAAATTTAAGCACCAGAACAAATAGGAATTTGGGTCTACAAATCCGTAACAACCAAAGTATGACAAAGACAGCCCTAGCAAATCGTCTCCAGAAAACCAGTCCAAGACACAAGAAAAGAAGGGTCACAGGAAGACAAAGAAGGACACCAAAAAATGGTGTGATTTCCACAAAAGCCCCTGGCACAACACGGATGAATGTCACTCAAAATAGCCATTGGTGGTCAAGATCAAAGACAAGGAGCCGAACCCTAATTCAGAATCTGATTCTCAAAATACTAGTAAATGACAGATCATTGACGCAGACCCCACTGCTATTGTCACGACTGCAACAATTCAACCAGAAGAAGCAACAGATCCTGAAGAGGGGGAGCACCTTTTTCATTCACAGATGTGGGTGAAGGGCACCCCGCTGCATTTTATTGTTGATAGTGGAAGCCAGAAAAACCTCATCTCAACAAAGGTTGTGAAACAGTTGGGATTGTTGACAACACCACACCTGCAGCCATACAACATCAGGTGGCTTCGAAAAGGACGAGATCTTTGTGTCAGCCAACAGTGTCGATTGTCATACGGCATCCAAACCTTCAAGGATGAGGTATTATGTTATGTTGCCCCACTGGATGTCTGTGATGTTCTCTTGGGCGAACCATATATGTGGAGACGCCATGTTGTTTATGAGTCTTGACCCCGCAATTTCATTGCTACTTTGGGGGGTCATCTCTACAGAATACCAGAGGTAGTTCTGACTACTGTTCCACCTAAAAAGTGTTGCAAGGTAGTATCTCATACTGCAAAATTCAGCTTCTTCACAATCTGTTCAAAAGGAGAACAAAAGGACACTGCAACCACTACAGCCTTGCCCCAAGCACCTTCTATCCAACAGAAGCAGGTCGACAAGGCTGCAACAAAGTGCAAAGATTCCTTCTGCACATCGTCCTCTCCTGTATCTAGACTTGTTGAATAGCCTCAACCTCAATAGGTTCGTGACATATTTCTACAAACTGAGTAGCGCGACGTCTCCAGCAAGACAAGCAGCTCACCAAGATGCAGATTCAACAAACACTTATCCCTCTCCCCTGGGAACTCAATGAAATGGATACCATTGCTTCCTAATGAGGGAGGATTGATCCAGGTGGATATCGATGGCCACCCACCTTTTTCAAATGGCTCAAAATAGTTCTCTGGCAATTTTGGCAATTTACTATTTTTAGCAGGTTTTAACTTTCGGGTCGATTTTGAGGGCCCAAATGAAGGTTTTTCAAGGTATATGTTCTCAATGATAGTCAAAGGCATGATTGAGCCCCCAAAATGAATCTCCTTGGTGATACCTTTCCAACGAGCTATCACACGCCTAAAACGAAGGTCGTATGCAAAAGTTACGATCCCGGGAAGTTGATGTACTCACTTACCCAAATGGGGCCCACATGACTTTTGGCACTTCATCTCCTAGGGTTAGGTTTTTCGATGTCTAGGATTTTTCGAATTCCTGCTTATTGTAAAAAGGCCTTCGGAGCCTCATTGTAATCATCTTCTTGCAAATGTGAGTAGCCGTCACATCTCTTCTCAGAGATAAGCTGCCACCATTCTAGCGAGTCTTTCACTCTGTATTTTTACAGTCTCTGTACATTTATTTCATTAACATAAATCGTGTATTACTATATATCTGTGTTTATGGTTACATATCTGATACATTTCTGTTATATTATTGAATATCTATGATATCTCTGTGCATTTATTTATTATATCTCTGATCTCATTTCATGTCGAAAATAATCCAAATTAGTTGTCCTTATGCAAGAGGGTCGGCCTTTGGCCTTTACCAGCAAACAATTGTCTGAACGAAATTTGTGCAAATCAATCTATGAAAAGGAAATGTTGGCTATTCTGCATGTTGTTGATTTGTAGTGCCCTTATGTATTGGGGCAACACTTCCAAATTAAGATAGACCATCAAAGCCTCAAGTATTTTCTGGAACAACGCATTTCCTCCCCGGAGAAACAAAAATGGGTGACTAAGCTATTTGGATATGATTATGAGATCATTTACAAGAAAGGCAAAGATAATGTGGTGGCCTATGCATTTTCCCGAAAATATGAAGATGAAGGCTCTATTTTTTCCCTCTCCTTCATTGTACCATATTGGCTCTAAGTCATTCGCCAGGAATGGCTACATGATCCCAAAAGTTTGCATTTGATACAACAATTTATGTCCAATTCTCCAGTTTCGCCGGGGTACTCATGGCTCCATGATGAGCTTTGATACAAAGGTCATTTGTATTTAAGTAAACAGTCAAAACTTAAATCCACGGTGCTTTCTGAGCTTCATGCTACACCCACAGCTGGGCACTCTGAGTTTACCAAAACCTATGACAGGGTCAACCATTTTTTTTTCTGGGATGGTATGAAACAAGACATTCGTAATTTTGTGGCCGAATGTGATGTGTGTCAACACAACAAGGGAGAAATAGTCAAATCTCTGGGCACACTGCAACCGCTTCTGATTCCACCTGCTATTTAGAGGGATATCTCCATGGATTTTATTACACGCTTACCTAAATCGGGTAATAAATCAGTCATCATGGTGGTATTTGATCGCCTTTCCAAGTATGCTCATTTCTGTGCTCTTCAACACGCATTTACAAGATCCACAGTGGCTCAATTTTTCATGGATCAAGTCTTCAAGCTTCATGCCATGCCACATTCTATTGTTTCTGATCGTGACCCAACTTTCACCAACAATTTTTGGCAAGAACTATTAAAGCTACAAGGCACCCAATTGCATCTTAGCACAGCTTATCATCCCCAGACGGATGGTCAAACTGAAGTTGTCAACAAGTGCTTGGAAACATATCTGAGGTGTTTTGCATTGGAAAAGAAAAATGAGTGGGCTCAATGGTTACCCCTAGTTGAATGGTGGTACAACACTTCATACCATACAGCTACACGCATGACTCCTTTTGAAGCAGTCTATGGACAAAAGCCACCTTCAGTTCTCTCATATTTACCGAGTGTCTCGAAGGTCCAGGCGGTTGACCAAACGCTTATAGTTCGAGAGGCTATTCTCTGTAACCTCAAAGAGAATTTGGTCATGGCTTAGAATCGCATGAAGCAACAAGCAGATCAAGGTTGCTTTGAACGTCAATTTGTAGAAGGGGATCAGATGTTTCTTCGACTGCAACCTTACAAGCAAAATTCCCTCAAGGCCGATCATTGTCAAAAGTTAGCGCCTAAATTTTATGGTCCTTATACAGTTCTCAAGCATGTGGGACAGGTGGCCTCTCAGTTAGATTTTCCCATTCATTCTAAGATACATCTTGCTTTTCATGTTTCATGCTTGAAGAAGGTGATTGGAACTAAGTGCCAAACTCAAATCAACCTTCCCGAGTTGGATGAAGAAGAATCCATTTGGCTACAAGCACAAGCAGTTTTGGACCAGCTTGAGCGCCGCATGCGTCAGCGAACTATCAAGGAAGTGTTATTCCAGTGGAAAGATACAACTCCAGCAAATGCCACTTGGGAACCAACTACCATTCTGCAGCAATTTCCACATCTCAAGCCTTGAGGACAAGGTTGTTTTTAAGGGGGCAGACATGTTAGGGACCTAACCCCTTACGTAGGTAGAACAATGTATTTTGATGTAATAAAGTTCAATATTAACAAGGCCTTGCAATAAGGTAGAATAAATCGAATGTAATAAGACCTAATAGAAGCTTCCTCTTCTAGAATGATCTTCCTCTAGATGGTTCTCTTGATAGACATATTTAGTATAAATAGGAGTCGAGGGTATGAGAACCTTAGCTTGGATATTATTGTAATAGAGCTCTGCTCGATTGGAGGTTGCCGCCTTGAAGAGGCCCATGAACATTGCTCTCAGTAATTGAAGTGCTCTTTCTGGTGTTATTATGTTATCATTTCAGTATTATTGTGGTGTATTCTGGTTATATTGTTGTTCATTTTCCATTTCTAGCATTTTATTTATGTTCTGCATACCTTTTATATCTGGAATATTACACACTCTCAGGCATTCCCCTCTCTCTTGTGGATTAATCAACCCCCATCTTCGTCCATATTCTCAGCAGTTGATATCACATTACTTTTATTAAAATTAGAAAATGCATTTCGCATATTACATCGCTTGGGCATAGCCACATTCATATCTACATTATACATTAATTAAACTGGGAATTATAATGGGGATGTTACAGAACCAAAAGTGCAGGTCCAACCCGCATCTTCTAAAACCTTTGTTGAAGTTCTAAAAAAGACATCAAGTCCCTCTCCCCCCTTACAAGGGGAGGAAAATCCAATTGGGATAACAAAACACATGAAATAGAAATAAACATTAAGAGGCATCAAAAGGTCTTTGAACCTTTTCTTATAGGTTAATTATGCATTATTGAAGTTAATTATGTATTGTTGAACTATGTTTTTCTTTGTAACCAGATTGTGAGAATGTATTCATGTATTCCAGAAACATATACGAAAAGTTCCAATCTCCAAAGTAAACAAAAGTTTTTGACAAGGTGATGTGTCATCCCATGTAGCAGAGGGACTTTTTAAAAATGACATGTAGGCATGTAGGCTTTCTGTGTAGTTGATTTTTAAAAACAACATGTAAGCATGTAGGCTTTATGTGTAGTTGATTACGATTTTTCACGGCTTTCTATGTAGTTGATTACGATTTTTGACAGCCTTCTGTATAGTTGATTACTATTTTTTACCACCTTTAATACAAATATTCTCCATCCTAATTAAAAAAGTCTGAAATTTCTATACTCTTATTTAAATAAGACTACATAATTTATGATTTATATTCATGTCTATGATTTTATTTTATTTTATCACTATTTGTCAAATACCTATTTAAAAAAAAAATGTAAACTCCTTTTATCACATAGTATGTAATATATTAATATGTAAACTCCTTTTATCACATAGTATGTAATATATTGTTGCCCACTCTCCTCCATAAGAAAATGCACAAATAATGTCAAATACATATTTTAAAAAAACATGTGAACTTCTTTATCATATATACTATGTAATACATTGTTGTCTATTCTTCTTTTCCTCACGTATAGTATGTAATACATTGTTGTCTATTTTTCTTCTCCATTTGCAAATGTATAAATATTTCACTTTTTTATTTTTTTTAACATGTGTTTTTTCCTTCAAAGTTATGGGTTCAAATCTAAAAAGAATTAAAGTATATACAGTTCCCTAAACTTTTAACAATCAAATATTTTTATGAAAGATTTCCTTATCCTACACACAAAAAATCTGATACACCAATTTAATATCTAAATTATGAATATATTATAAACTTTATAATTTTACTATACACAAATAATTCACCTAGTATTGTACACTTTCCTTTATAAAATTAACAACTCTGATATGCAGAACGTCCTTTAGTGCAACTTGGCCAACTTGGCAATAGGGAATAGATTTTGTGCATAGCAAAACAATAAAATAACATCAATCTCTAAGGATAAGACTGGATTCATGGATTTAACCAGTTGGCCATCCCTTTTATTTGACTGATCACTAGATTTAAGCAGAGACAAAGCAAAGTTGGATGCATCTATCATGCCATTGGATAGATTTTATATTCTACAAAAATAGAATGTTTCTCCATCATGCCATTGGATAAAAGGCTTCAGAGCGTTGATACAAAATCGACCTTAACATACGCGGCATAGCACTCAGTCAACAGCGCTTTGCACATTTTTTTAGGGGCGGAAAATGGGCCCCTAAAAAAATCCCCGGGACTTTCACATTTTCTTCACACAAAAAAGGCTACTGGCAGGGAGTGGCCTAACTAGGGAGTAATCTTTTTTTGAATTATTTTTTCGGCATGATTTTAGGTGGTGCAGTTTTAAATTTCTCGTCAATACCCCTAAAGTAAAGTTTAAAATACATAAAATTTTGATCATACCAAATTTAAACTATCGAATTTAGACTAATTTTTTTTCAGGAAAATTACTCCCGAGTTAGCTTACTCCCTACTTGCAGCTGCAGCTCCTGTTTATAAAGTAAAATTCTAAAATACATAAAACTTTGATCCATACCAAACTCAAACTATTCCAAAAATCTAATCAAATTCAGACTAATTTCTTTTCAAAGAAAATTACTCCGAGTTAGCTTACTCCCTACTTGCAGCCGCCGCCGCTCCTGTCTAGGTCTTAACAAACGTGTAAAGCATCAACAGCAGATTATAATAAACTTCCTGCAATTTTTCTTATCTGCTCTGCTGTTCATGAGCCGACCAAACTTCA